>OZ017738.1:84294654-84572154 GCA_963969285.1 Odontomyia ornata
AACGGTCGGCTCCTTTTCCCCAATCCGCTGCCAATGCTTGCAGTTAGCTGGACATGGATAACGAAATACGGCGTCAGCATTTCCATCACTAGGTCTGGTCGGATCGTCAATCGGGTTGCGCTAGTGTCGTTTGTTGTCGTGCAATGTTCTTCATCAACTTGACCAGGAAGGCATAAGTTTGCTTCTCCACGATGTTGCCTTGCCACGGTGATGGGGGTGCTGGGGATGTCGATCCTCCTAGCCAACGTCCGTCGCATGAAGGTGGCCCTTTCAGTTTGATGGGGTTCTATTCTAGGCTCTTGACAAGGTCTGGTTCTCCACCATTCTGGACAAAAGCTCCATTTTCTTCGCTTCTTGCAGTCTTTTTGCAGGTGTCCCTTCTGTACACAATCATAGCATCTAGGCGCACCATTCACCTGCGGCTCTCGCTCATTTTCCATGCGCTTACACCTGCACTCGTCTGCCACTATTTCACGAACCCGGGCAGAGGGACGAGTCGCATTTTTCAGACTATAAACGAATGCGTCCTTAACCCTTTGCTTTTGAGCTAACCGCACGGCTTGTTGCAATTCCTTGTCCTTTAAGGTGCTGGTGAATGCTTCTGTTGCTACGTCATCTCGATGTTCTGGGTCGTACGCTGGGTAAGTCAAAAGTGCCAGTCGCTCAATGTCTTGTGCTGACTGCTGCAAGGTTTCGCTAGACTTCTGCATCCGATGCCGTAGCTGTGCCCGGTAAATCTGCTTCAGATGATCGTCTTCATAACGCATGTCCAGCGCATTCATTATAGTGGCCGGGTTTGAATGCAACTCAACGGGGATAGTCAGCAAAAGCTCGGCAGCTGGGCCTCTTAGAGCAAGAATTAGTGCAGTTGCTCGTTCCTGCTCATTCCAGTGATTTGCCCTTGCGGCAGCTTCAAACTGGGTCTTGTAAATGCTCCAGACCATTTGCCCATCGAATATTGGTGCTTGCACATTTCTGGATGTGCTTTGTGCTGCGGTTATAAGCGGGGCTGATGAAGTGGTTACTACTGCCTTCGCTGCTTCCAATTCTTTTTTTTACTTTTTCCATCTCATGGTTTATTCTCTCTTCGACCTGGCTGACCTTTCCCTCGACCTGGCTGACCTTTTCCTCGACCTGGTAAACCTTTTCCTCGACCTGGTCAACCTTTTCCTCGATGCCTTTAATTTGTTTGTTTAAGTGACCAACCTCCGCTTTTATTTCCGTTGACAGTTTCTCCGGCTTCTGTGTGATGTCTGCCTTGATATCGATCGCTTGTTGGTCCAGCTTCACTGATTGTTCATTTAACACCGCTGATTGTTCGTTTAACTTCGCTGATTGTTCATTTAACTTCGCTGATTGTTCATATAACTTCGCTGATTGTTCATCTAGCTTCGTAGTTAAATTGGATGACTGTTCATCTAGCTTTGATTTTGGTGTTTCTACTTCCCCACATTCTGCGCCTTTTTCCGCATCTGAGAGCTCACCCGAATCCAGATTCACGCCTTCCGACTCGATCGCGTCACTTAAGCGTGCAATCAGTATGGCCTTTGTACCTTGCGTGGCCAGATTTCGCTGTTCCAACTCCACTTTGAGCTCCGGTATGCTCAATTGATTGATTTTTAGATGTAAGTTTCCTGGCATTTTTATTGTTTCGGCTATTTTTCCACCAGTTTCCACGTTAATTCTTACCATTGTGCACTTCAAAAATGTTTAATAGTTTTCACTTCCAAAATTTTCTTTCTCACTTCTTGACACCATTGTCGCGTGCTATGGTTCGCGGCCAATAATTTAATTTTCCGGGAAAGTGAAAACGCAATGTCTTTTAAATTAAACTAAAAGAGTTTATTTGATCGTCAAAAATGCACAATCACTTCACTAACAATTTCACAACTTTAATTTTCACTATTAAAATTCTACCTTCCACTTGTCCATGAATTTCTATCGCAATTGTCTACTAAAATCACTTCACACTCAAACAATCAATATCGCCTGTACTTCGCGTATCGCAGTTTTCTATCGCGGTTGTAATGAATGATCCCCCCATTCATTCAGCTTGCCTTTATATAGGGTCCCTAATCATTCAACTCAGTTCTCGTACATTGGTGAATTAGCGGGAACATTCCATCAGTGAATGAATGGAGCAGTGACTCACTTTCAGATGTTGTTTATGCTTGTTAGGTTCTCGTGGTTTCGAGTAAATTCGTTTTGTTGATGTTCTTAATTGTTGTGAAAACAATTGCGACAGTAGCTCGCAGAATTATTTGTACATGTCTTTAATTCGCATTGAATTTGATTAGTTCTAAATTCGGTAGCATTGGTCATAATACGGTAGTATTAAAAAAAATGTAAATAAGGCATTAATTGAATAACTTATTGCAAATGTGAGGCATTCTTTTACAATGATGCAGTATTCGTATATTAACTGTGTATTGCCATAGGCGTAGACTGTGCGGATGAATTAATTGCATTGTTTGGCGTTGAATGATCAGATAGTTTAGCCATAAAGCCGTGGACTCAGACCTTTACTATATGAAATGTATTGTTTGTTGTGTTAGATAACGATAAATTGTATAATATGCAGTTTAGCTCGAATATGATAAACTGATTTATCTTAATGAAACTACTTCACCAAGCTAAGGTTTTGAGCTAGGCTGGAATGATCTTGGCTGACGACGCGTTCACGTGGTTGCAGCTAGTTTCATGTGGTGTCATGGAATGGGTCCTTTTTGCCAGCGCAAAGTCTACACTAAGAAAAATGCGAACGATTTTATAGGGAACACGGCCTGACGGAAACAAAAGGGGGTCTTATAAATACCTACCTAACCTACCGATGATACAAGTCATCCTTCCGTTTACAACGGGAAAGTTAGCTATGACTTGAAAATGGGGAACCGGGTAAATTTGGTGTCCCCACGCATCCTCCCAACCAGACAAAGACCAGATGACCAGGCCCATCTTCAGGGGCATATCATTCCTTGGCGTAGAAGCCCCTAATCCAACAATGAATGAGGGAAACCTGCGAGGCCTTCATCAGAAGACGTTGTCGCTCACGTGGCGTTTTCTGACCCCTTACAGGAGGAAAAAAGAAGACGTAGTATCGTATATTTAGCACTTCATATTTGTGTTAGATAATTGCTAACAATCAACATAAAGTAAATGTTTCACATCAACTAATTTACAATGAAAGACTTAATAAAATACATGTAAATGTAGTTCCGTTCTCGCGTGAATGCGCTGGCAGGCTAGCATTGCGGTGTCGTGGGGCGGGTTCATTCCCCCAGCACAAAGTCCCACTATGAAAAAATTTCGCATTCACGGATTAAAAGATAGAATCGCGTTTTGCCGGTGTAAAAGCCAAGGTAACCTACTAAGGTATATGACACTAAAGTACGACAGACCGAGCCTGATTAACGCGCGCGGGGCTCGAGAGGATTCCGTCTTTACCACTCGATACTTACGACTCCCAAATAAGAGTGGAGCATCTATGTGGAAGCGGTGTCCCCTCGCACAACTCAATATACTCCCCCCCCCCCCCCCCAGATCAAGATCCGTTGTAGACGTGGTGTATATTTTCCATTTAAATTCAAAATTCTTGTAAGCGCGTGAATTTACCCTTCAAATGAAAAATTAGAATGTTTTGGATTTATGTTAAAGTTTTATATGATGGACTCACATAACACTTTAACATAAATGGGAAACCCAAGCGGAAGGCCACTCTACCCTGCAGAAGCACCTGTAACAACGAAAATGGGATGAGCTCACCCGATGGCTAGCTCATGACAAACCAGCCAACGTGGCGGGTCCCATACCCGTTCTAGGTTCCACACAAATGAATGAAATATAAGTGCATTATACATCCTTTCCTCATAAAGTACGCGACTATTTGAAACAAAATAACTTTTCATAAATTGAAAACATCATATTGCAATATGTCAGTTCTAAAGTAATACATGATTATGGACGCTATTCCAGAAAAAAGAGAGAACGAATGAAAGAAACAAACAAGCATTGCAAATACATAATTCAAATTGAATAATATAAAATATTTTTACTTTTAAGGTTTATAGTAACCATAAAGAGTACTCACTCAGTCCACCACCAACGAGTAAGGGCCTACAACTTAAAAAAAATTTCTTTGCAGTATTAAAACGGTCGACTTAAGTTTCACTTAATATTATCAAGCCTTCATTTTCAATATGATATCATGGCTAGTAACTTCCACAAAATTATATTAAGAATAAACGTTTGGAGATACACCTATCATCTTCTGATTATAGAAATTGTCGAAATTCAAATTAAAAACGCATCGAATATTCTACACAAATGCTCGAAACGAGCAAATATCCAATTCATTGGATATTTTTGGCGTTTTAAAAATTTAAATCACTACCACGTTCAATTTTTATATTGTTAAGCCCGAATTTGAGTATACGAAACCTTTCATTTAATTTAGACGACGCAACCGTTTTAATATTAACAAGTTGGGTAGACAGACCTATGCTCATGTCAGAAGGGTTTTGTACTCAACTTACAAAATGCAGTAACCGTCAACGAATAAAATCAAGAAACACGTCATGTTCGAGGATCATACTAATATTAACAAAGTTGAAAGAATTTTGACTTCTGAGGTATTTGTTAAAGTTATACCCATAAATGTCTCCCTTGATAATTTTTTCAGATTTTTTAGATCACGGGTGTCCATTCGCGAAGGAGGAAACACACAGTGGGGACACTTCAGTGTCCCCACTGAAGCAAAAACTGTCAGTTTAAGAATTGTTTTGAAAAGCTCTCATAGAGAACTTTCAGTTGATACTCATATCAGCTACCTTTCAGGAAATTTATTTTCAGGGGCCATTCCTCTGTACTGTAATGATCGATTCATGGCCTATTTCTTCGAATCCTAGAATGGTTACAAAGCCCCTTTGCTAGGAGCTCTCTCCTGCCTCTCTGACTTATTTCAATTGTATGTACTCATCTTCATGATACCTATCATTCCTGAAATTTTCATGGGAATCCTAGCAAAGCTGTAGTGTCTATGTCGGTAAAAAGCGCATATGGCTCCATAGCCATATGTTTCCATAGTAATACAGGGCATATTGTTCCATAGTAATACAGGAAAATTCAAATCGCTATAACTTTGTTAAATACTATTCAATCTTAAGAAACTTTCAGAAAAGATGAAACTTATAAATAGTCATCAGTTTGCTAAATTTTATTGAATTTAAGGGTACTGCTTGGATTTTATTCAAGAAAACATAAAATCGATAATTCATACTATTACTAACAAAGTTGAGTGAATTTCAACTTCTCATGTATTTGTTGTTTTTATACTCATTAAGGCCTACATTCATGATTTTTTCATATTTTTCGGATGGAGGGTGTCCAATCGCAAGGGGGGGTACGCGAAAAGTTCGTACATTTCCCCTTCCCCTGCCCCCCTGGGTACTCATAAGGCAATTTTAAGATTTGTTTTGAAAAGATCTCATTGAGACCTTTCCAATGACACCCTACTCGACTACCAATGGTGAAAAATTTTTTTAAGGGGTCACCTCCCTATATGGGGAGACCCCCTTGAACCCCTTTGAAAATTTGTTTGACCCTTGAACTTTCAAGAATTCACCACTTCTGACCTTCCCACAAAGTTTCATGGCTGTAGCTTCTACACTTTTGGAGAAAAAGTGCTGTGACATACAGACGGACGGACGGACAGACGGACGCAGGTCGTGATTGCAATAGGGTTTTGTATTTTAGTACAAAACCCTAATAAATTTGCCCAGGTCCTCTTCATTGTCGCAAGGTGGACAATTAGCAATGCGATTTCAATGTTGCGAATGAATATGCTGATGGTGCATGCTATCAAATCTTTCTCTTTTGTGACACAGCCACTTTACAACGTAATTTTAAGACATGCACACAACACCATGTTGTATGGCCATTAGCTTGAGTTAATTTTTTATAATAAATGAATCTTTTGTGCACAGTTCGTGTAGGAAAAATAGTATGCATAATATACATTCGCATGTATTTCTTACAATTTGTAATTCCCATGGTCCAACGTGGTAAGACTACACCGCCAGACTGAATAATAAAGTTCTATGCGGTGCGATCCCACAATTTAGCATAGAACATGAAACGGCGAAAATTCAAACATGTTCAGAAGCAAATTCCATGGACACCTTGAACCATGGGAAGATTGGATTTGTTTGCAATTAGAAATATATTTAAAGTAAGGTGCAATAATAAAAAAAATCTATTGTGTTTCAACCGCTCGGACTTATCATTTCGAGCTCATTTAGATTTGAATTGTTTGGGTAGTGCATCAATTAATGCAGTACTAAATCTTGGAGATTAACTTCAAACAAATTTCATATATAGCATATCTTCAAGCTTGAGGCTGCACTTCGACACTGTCTGAGAACGACTGGGGACTGGATTCGAATAAGAATCTCTTTCGGCTTAGACATTATGTCGTCGGGCGATTCATGGTGCACGCATCAAAGAGAATACACTGAATTTATGGTAAACATAATGAAAATATTTCATAAAAAGATCTCCCAAGTTAATCGGTTTTAAGTTTTTTTTCTTTATAAATTCATACATATTTCCATTGTACTTATTTGCCTTACACTTTACTTTCCGAGCACTTTTCTTGGGATTTCCTCGAGCGGGTTGCCTGTGCAGAATGTTCGCTTACTACAATATTTTGCATTAAAAATAGCACAAAAAACTGCAAAAATTTGTTCGCACTATAAACGGGAGTTACAGAAAAATGCATAATACGCTCTTATGCTCGAGCAAAAGCAGGCGCGTAGCCAGACCGAACTAGTTGTACGAGCACAGAGTAACGAAAGACGGGCAGGATAAAAAATTTATAACAACAAATGATGAAATGAAAGATATATGCTATGTATTTGTTGAATTCATATTTGAAATAAAACATACCGAAAATATTGTTAAGCAAACTTAGTACAACAACAGTTTACAATTTTTCTTATCATAAAATTTTCGGAGAATCATGTCAATATTTAATGCACGTGTGCGATGTCTTTTGAAAGCCAAGTACACGATATTAGCCATGCAAGCATGCGTCATTGACAGATGCAGTGCCCTATTAATTGCAGTCAATGTCGAAAATGTTGATTCACAAGTTGCTGTACTACACTCAAATCTCTCAACAGCTGCCATCAACTCGAACGTTTTGAGGAAAGCTTCATAAAATCTGAAAAGTACCTTCAATCTCGTTCCGTCGTCAATTTGTGCTTCCCGCTTCATATAGAAGTTTTTCATGACTGTCAATTCTTCTTCACTGGGAACTTTCAGACCTGAAAATATATTAATTTGAGCACGCTAGTAACAGGCTAGTGGAAAACATGCCCATAAAAATTTTCATGTAGATGGTAAATTTTTCAAATTTCCTAGTCCTTCGAAAACATTCAAACTATCAGTTTTGAATACGCTTATGCTGGGAATGGCAGTAACTAGCTCTTGATTGTCTGAAAAGTGTCGATTGATTTCATTTATGATAAGATCAAGACATTCATTGTAAATTTGTTTCAGCTTCATCCTTGACTCCAGTAGGTACTCATCAGTTGCGCGATTCGCAGAGTATGATGGTAATCTGGTCTCAGTTACGTAGCTTGGATGCTCACCTTTTCTGATTTTTTGTTTGGACATTGTTTTGTCCATGGACTCAGTTATAGGTATTAGCTTATTTGTATGTTCTAAAATCAACTCGAATTTCTTCGGGCTTGTTCTCGTAGCCAGAAATTGTTGAAGAACTGACTTTAAAGCGTCTAGTCCGTCTTTTAAGCTCGCTGTTTGTGACTGCATTGCAGCATCCGCTAAATGTAAGAGAATTAGAAACTTTTTAGCAAAAACCAAGCAAAATCGAAATTCTTCCGTCTTTATGACTGTTTTGATTCCGATACTTTTTGCTCTATCTCCGACATTGAACAATTTTACTTCAGGATAGTTAGATGACAAAACCTGTGTAATTGATAAATGACCGGACCATCGTTACGGTAGCAATCGTACAATGATCTGTCCTTCATACAAATAAGAAATTTTCGGATGATGACAAAATTTATGTAGCATCACACACATATTAAAAAAGTCCCTCAGCGAATTTTTGTCAGACACTGCTTTTACAACGGCGAGATGGAAACGATGGTTGAAACAGTGTATGTTAGAAATTTACGATTAATGTGTTGTTCCAGGAGGCCAGAAATACCTTCCTTTTCGCACTCATCACATTAGCTCCATCATAGCATTGGCTCAAAAGACGCGACTGATCGATACTATTCTCACGCAATGTTTCAATATTTTTCTTGGTAAATGTTATAGCGTCCAATTCCTTAGTTGTGAAAATATTGAGTAATGATTCTCGAGCTTTTCCTGCCTTCACGTATCTAGTAGCGATAGTTATGTTTTCTCGGTTGTTTTTATCTTCGGTTCCGTCTCCCATTAGCGTAAACCATGGAGCATCAGCCTTTTTCAGATCAGAAACTACTGATTCTCTAACAGATTCCACCATGATTTGAATTATTTCATTTTGTATTTCGGGAGACGTGTATTTTCTATTTTTAAGGGTTTTGTAAAATAATTTTACAAAACCCTACTAAAATCGCGTCCTGTTTGTCCGTCTGTCTGTCCGTCCGTCCGTCCGTCCGTCCGTCCGTGTGTCACAGCAGTTTTTCTCGTAAACTACTTAAGCTAGAAACATCAAATTTTGTGTGTAGGTGTAAAGTGGTGATCTCTTCAAATTTCAACTACAAAAATATTTTATAAGGTATTTAAGGGGGGTCTCCTCATATAGAAGAGTGACCCCCCGAAAAAAAAATGTCATTGAAGGTAGCCGACATGGGTATCAAATGAAAGGTCCTAATAAGAACTTTTCAAAACAGGTCTTAGTTTGGGAAGTTCGCTTCGAGGGGTGCATAGGGAGGGGAAATACACGAAAAATTTGTGTCCCCCCCCCCCTCGCGATTGGACACCTTTGATCCGAAAAATCTGAAAAAAATCAGGAATGTAGGCCTTGGTGAGTGCAACAACAACAAATACGTTAGAAGTCGCAATTCACTCAACTTTGTTAGTAATAGTATGATTTATCGATTTTATGTTTTCTTGAATAAAATCTTAACGGTACCTTTAAATTCAATGAAATTTGTAGATGTCTATTTATAAGATTGATCTATCCTGAAAGCTTCATAAAGATTGAATCATATTTATCGAAGTTATACCGGTTTGAATTTTCCTGTATTACTATGGAACAATATGCGCTGCATTTATTACTATGGCAACATATGGCTATGGAACAACATGCGCTTTTCATTGACTCAGACAGTACAGTTTTGCTTGGATTTGCATGAAAATTTCAGGAATGAAAGGTGTCATGTGTATCTTTGAGAATCGGTTCAGCTAGTGGTATCAGTAATCGTAAAACAAAATAGTGGCTGTTTTAAATGCGAAGATTGAATAATTTTGAGTTATTTTTTCCCAACTTCAACGTTTAAGGTGCATGCTTCGAACACTTGATTCAATTTAATGAATGACTGAAGATGAGTACCTACAATTAATGCTCATAAGTGAAACAAGTCAAGGAGGTGGGAGAGAGCTCCTAGCAAACATGCTTTGTAACCATTCTAGGATTCGAAAAAATTGAAAAAAAATTCATCAAACGTAGCCGATATGAGTATGAAATGAAAGTTTTCATGGGGGCTTTTCAAAACAGTTCTTAAACTGTCCATTTTTGCTTCAGTGGGGGCACAGGGGGGAAATACATGAAAAATGTGTTTCCTCCGTCACGGATGGACATCTGAAATAATTATCAAGGGAGATATTTATGAGGATAACAATACCAAAAACCTCAGAAGTCGAAATTCGTTCAACTTTGTTAATAATGGTATGATCTTCGTATTTCATATTTTCTCCAATAAAATTGACTTTGACATGTTTCTTGATTTGATTCGATCTGGTGACTGAATTTTGTAAATTGAATACAAAACCCTTCTGACATAAGCGTAGGCCTGTTTACCCAACTTGTTTGTAATAGTTTCGTTCTGTTCAGCCAGAAATCGGTCTTTTTAGGGTTTTGTACTAAAATACAAAACCCTATTGCAATCACGACCTGTGTCCGTCTGTCCGTCCGTCCGTCCGTCCGTCCGTCCGTCCGTCCGTCTGTATGTCACAGCACTTTTTCTCCGAAACTATAAAGGCTACAGCCATGAAACTTTGTAGAAAGGTCAGAAGTGGTGACCTCTTGAAAGTTCAAGGGTGGAAAAAATTTTCAAAGGCGTTTAAGGGGGGTCTCCCCATATAAGGGGGTGACCCCTCAAAAAAAAATTTCACCATTGGTAGTCGAGTAGGGTGTCATTGGAAAGGTCTCAATGAGATCTTTTCAAAACAAGTCTTAAAATTGTCCTACAAGTACCGAGGGGGGGCAGGGGAAGGGGAAATGTACGAACTTTTCGCGTACCCCCCCCCCCCCCCCCCCTCGCGATTGGACACCTTCCATCCGAAAAATCTGAAAAAAATCATGAATGTAGGCCTTAATGAGTACAACAACAACAAATACATGAGAAGTCGAAATTCACTCAACTTTGTTAGTAATAGTATGATTTACCGATTTTGTGTTTTCTCGAATAAAATCTAAACGGTACCCTTAAACTCAATAAAATTTAGCAAACAAATGACTTTCTATAAGATTGATCTTTTCGGAAAGTTTCATAAAGATCGAATGGTATTTACCGAAGTTATAGCGATTTGAATTTTCGTGTATTACTATGGAGCAATATGCCCTGTATTACTATGGAAACATATTGCTATGGAGCCATATGCGCTTTTTACCGACTTAGACACTAAAGCTTTGCTAGAATTTGCATGAAAATTTCAGGAGTGATAGGTATCATGAAGATGAGTACATACAATTGAAACAAGTCGAAGAGGCAGGAGAGAGCTCCTAGCAAAAGGGCTTTGTAACCATTCTAGGATTCGAAAAAATAGGCCATGAATCGATGATTACAGTACAAAGGAGTGGCCCCTGAAAAAAATTTCATGAAAGGTAGCCGATATGAGTATCAACTGAAAGTTCTCTATGAGAGCTTTTCAAAACAGTTCTTAAACTGACAGTTTTTGCTTCAGTGGGAGCACAGGGGGGAAATATATGAAAAATGTGTTTCCTCCCTCGCGAACGGACACCAGTGATCTAAAAAATCTGAAAAAAATATCAAAGGAGATATTTATGGGTATAACTATAACAAATACCCCAGAAGTCAAAATTAGTTCAACTTTGTTAATGATAGTATGATCCTCGAATTTCACATTTTCTCCAATTAAATTGTCTTTGACATGTTTCTTGATTTTATTCGTTGCTGGTTCCTGCATTTTGTTAGTTGAGTACAAAACCCTTCTGACATGAGCATAGGTCTGTCTACCCAACTTGTTTTAATGTAAACTCGAAAGGTTTAGTGAATAAATCACGTTCAGCTTTCTCATCAACGTCATAGAATCCGCGAAAGGCAAGTTCTTTGACCGCCAGGAACTGGACGAATTCAATAATCGACTTTACGTACTCGTAATATCTTTGTTTTACAGGGTTTTGTCATTGACATGGGGTGAAATTTTCGTGTTTACAGTTTACCAATTCTTTTTTTTCTTTCCACACAATCATAGCTTCAACATGTGATCCTGTCTTTTTATGTTTTGGAAAACCTCTCTTAGCATATGTCGCAATGTTCCAATTTCTAACACCACTCAAAGTATATGCAACATGTTTCAATCCTAATGTTCTAAATATGAAGGGCTTTTTGGAAAAACCGCCACTGTCAGTTTTATTAAATTTTGAACTAGAAGTAAAAAACGTTTTTGAGAAGAATAGCTTCTTATGGAATTAAGTACAGGTATTCGATAGGAAGGTCATATATCAACATGTACTTTATGAGTGTAGTCACGAAAAAATTTCTTTTTAAGTAAGAAAAAATGTTAAAAATAACTTTGACATAGGCACTTTTTCCGAAAAAGGTGAATAAAATGTTGACATAGGCATTTTTTCCAAATAATTGAATATTAAAATCAAATAAAACAAATTCAATGGCTTATTATTATATCAAATATTTATTCATTATTATTCACAACCATCGCTATTATCCTCTTCATCAACTTCGTTGTGATCATCAATGACACCTTCACCACAGATTTGACGGTAGTAATCACGATTTTCAGGCTTAGTTAAATATTTACTGATACTTATAAATTCTCAATTTTTCCAGTAGTCATTTTTATTGGTTCACTATGAAGAGGGTTCAGTACAAGTTCAGAAGGCAAAGTTACTTTTCTACGAACTTGATTATAAGTAGAAGGTCCTGAAAATGTTTCTTTTACTTTTATTTGCTGGTATTGTATTTTTCATTAGTCATGATAATACGTGCTTGACGCAGTCTTAGAGCAGGTCTCGGAACCTTAAGGAGTCAATGCATCTTTCATATTTGAAGAGTAGGTCTTGTGTGACAGGAATCACTTTGAATGGAGAAGGGTGTGTTCTAGCTGTTTTTATGATTTCATCCCAATCTGCTGGTACTTCCGGAGAATACACTCCTTTTTTCTTTCCAATCAATGCAAAATCTGCATCATTTGGCAGGTATGTGTGACCTCTTACAGGAAACGCATGCTTTACAGTTTTAAATACCTTTAGTACATGTACTAAAAAGAATTGAAAATATACCATTACGTAGTTCTTGTTTTGCCCACTGCACCCATCACTGAGTAAAATAAGATTGTCTGATGTTATGTCATTATTATTTAAATAGTGAAGTAACAGTGAAGTGACCTCAGATGCACCCTTTTTTCCTGTCATTTCCGTGTAACAGTAAATTGTTGCATCATCGTTTGACAAGTTATGCACTCCGAACACATAATACCACATCTTTCGGGAGTAACACACGTCGCCTGTTTTAATGTTTGGTAGAGGAAGATTCTGCATAAAATCAAATGATAGCAACATGCATTCTCCTTGCCTTGCTTTCTCTTTATATATATTTTTCAATTCACGGAATTTTTTAGCTTTCTTTAAATGTAAAGTTTTTTGAATATTTAGTTCACTTTTTTTAGCAGCATAATTTTCACTCGTTATTTTTAAATTCAGCTCGTCAAAAATGCTGCAGGTGTCAGATCTTGGATGGCCAAATTTAATATTAAAATGTTTTGTAAATACTGTGTAATATGAAATATAAGAAATCCTGATCTGTAATTCGTTCAAAAACAACTCATGCATTTTCTTTACACTTAACTCTTCTGGCAAATATGTTGTGTTTGGGTTATTACGTAAAGAGTAGTGAGGCTGCCTTCCCTTGAAGCTCTTGATGTGTAACTTTCCAGTATTGGATCTGGGACTGCATGAGGTCTTGTGGTATGCTTACCTCTGCCATCTTTGGGCAACTGACCTGAAGATATTTTGGCCTGAATTGTACGCAGCCTTCCTCTGGTAATTCCATGCAAATTCATAAACGCTGTGGAGTACACTGGCAACTCTTCATCATTAGTTCGCACTTTATAATAATATGCTAAATCATGGCTGAACGAATCATCCTCTTCATCACGGTTATGTCTAGGTCTTCTTTGTTGGACACTTCTGTACGATACTAGTCCTGTAAGATGCGCGTCTTGGTCATTTTTACTTTCATAGTTGTAAAAGATTCTTAGTATTTCTTTTTTTGTTCAGTCGTTAATTTTGTGAAACATTGCAACCTTTTGCACCTAAAAACAATGAAGATCTTTGTAGGTCATCGTACGTAGCGAAGGCGAAAGCCAAAAGTTATCAACATAATATTGTTATCAATATAATATTAAAACACAGTGCCTACCTGCAGTCAGGGCGCGTCACAACACCACTTCTTAGACGACCAACGTGATAAATGTGGGGCTCTCCGCCAACCTTGCATCTTTTTATTTTTTCGCGTTTAGAAATTATTTTCTTTCTTTTGGCCTTCCAATGTACACTGCTAGATTCATCTCGTGGTATTTTATCCATTTTTTAAGAAAAAAATACACAACAGTACAACAACTTACAATCCCACCGAGAAAGAAAACTAGATCGTCAAACAACTATTGTCATGAGTTGACTCATTGACTTAGGCGGTTTCTCCGAAATTGCCTTGACTTTGGTTGTTTTTCTAAATATCAAACAAACTTTTACCCAGAATATCGTTTGACTAATGCACTTTTACGAAAAACTGTGTTTGAGGTTTGATTCCTATGATTACATAGAAACTATAGACATCAAAATATAGTTTTTTTCCTTTTTTGACATTGGTTGTTTTTCCAAATACCCCTTCAATTGTAACCGAGTATATCAATAACTTATGTTCATGGAGCCATGATGCTCGAGAAGAACGATCATTGCTTTTAGGGTGCTGCGTCAAAACTGTTTGTTTGATAGGTTCTCCTTTTTTAGGCAAATATTTTGGCCCATTAATTGGCAATGTTGATGTTGATAACACATTCACTGACTTTGATTCAGATTGGTAACTAACTTGAGCATTCACAGTATTCGTAGATGAAGAAGTCGAACGCACGTTAGGAATCTGTTCTAGACGGGGACGGTTTCGACCGAAATAAGTCCTTATGTCCATAAAAGTTAAAAAAGATGAATGTTTCATTCAATTCAGAATCACTTTTTTAATTTTCAATAAATAATAAAAGCCGCATTCACTTAAGTTTACCTTGGAATGAATTTTTCCACATCACATACTAGAATCAGCGAATAATTACAACTATAACCTTCCTCTTTTTAATGTATAGAAAGATATTCTGTGTTGTTAAAACTATATTGCATGAATTTGGTAATTTTCTAGTACAATTATTATGTGATTTAAATAAACTAACTGCGAGAGTTGCTGCGATCAACATCACCAACACTGACGTCAATGCTTAAATTGTTTCTAACTATCAGTTTTTTCGTGGATGACACCCGTGGATGCACCCTGTATGGGCAAAGAAGTCGCTTGTACGGGCATCGTCCGTACATGCCCGTAAGTAGCTACGGGCATGAGTAGAAGTTCTTTGAATGATCCCCGCCTTAAGGCGAACTAATGCACTAGAAGGTTAAGAGTCGAAACGGCCACGAAAAATAACACAAAATTAAAAGCCAAGTTTTTTTTACATATGTTTGCCCGATTTTTAATAAACATAGCGAATGCTTAATGATAAACGAGGTTTTAATTCTTAATTCATTCTTAAAATCTCTGATCTCTTGAATGAGATCAGATTAAATAAGAAACATTACATATTATTTCTAAAATATCTGAAGGTTTGCTGAACCTCCGACATTCAAAATTCAAAGTTATCGAATTTCCGCTTGCCTTCGTGTAGGGTACGGTGAACTAAATAAAGCTTTTACTCACGCAACATGCTTCAGTTCCATGTTAATTTCCGAAACTAAATAGAATTGTTGTTTGTCTGTAATTAGCTCTAATACGAACAAAATACGCCAACTTAGTGAAGATAAAGGAAGGAAAGTGAACACTACAAGGATGACTTGGACTAACATCAACAAGGAAGTCGATATGGCGTTACAAATGATTTGGCCTATAATGCTGCAGAAGGGTTACACCAGCATAGAACTTCCGGACATGACTGAAGGACTGTCGCTGGTAAGTTATTGCCTGATTTACACTTTGCAGGATTTTGCTTTAGGAATGAAATTCAAGCAATTTCATAGATGTTGTCAGTGTATTTGGCTCTACATATATGTTACATTATGACCATCTTTAGGATGGCAGTGATTTTTAACGTGGTTCTCTGAAAGAAAGTGTTATAGATAAACTTTTCAGTCATTGTTTGATAAAAAATCGTAAGCGCCAAAGCATAATACATAGAGTTCATGGCTCTAAGCTTTAATTTCACTATGCTCAAATGTTGTTGCATTATTTCAAAATCTTTATAAAATGCCTCTCTGGGAAGATGAAACATAAATTTCATTTTCTTGCGTTAGGAATCACTGCTTGCTACTCCTCGTATATCATGTTCCTTCGAGACTGACTGAATATTACCGTTTGTCATAAACTTTACAGAAACCATTGTTCATCACATACACTACCAGATTATGGCTAACTAATGGACTCCTGTATAACATTGAAGGAATAAGCCGAGATGGTGACGCCATGATGACATACCATAATAAATCATTCCAATTCCGAGTGAATCTTGTCGTCAAAGATGTCGAGGTAAGTGTACCCGTGTGATGTGTTTTTAGTGGGTGGAGAGGTGTTTGTATATGATAATATCTAGTTGATGAGGATATGCGAGCACGTACTTTTGATAAATGCATAAATTGAATATTAAAGAGATTCCATAAAATGGGTGAAGATTTGACCCAAGAAGGAGGCCAATTTTAGAAAGTGAGGTTTGAAGTTATTTTGTTGTTATTTATACAAAATGTTTGTTTCCAATTTTTAAGATATTGAAGGGTAAAATTTACTAAATATGTACGTACGAAGACCATTCAGAACATTACGAAACTGAAAGAATTCTTGAAGAGAGCCACACACCGCAAATGAAGGCTTATCAAACATTCCCAGAATACATTTTCAAACGAAAAATTCAAAATTATAGGAGGAAATGTAGAATTTTTGGCCGCTGGATTCATGAATCTAAGTTGGTTGGACTATTTTATTTGTTATACTAGCAAAATTCATCCACTTTTCTCTACTAACAAATTTCATTTCCATGCCCATTAAGAAAGGTGCATAGTTGAAGTTGCTAATTCGATGAATGGGAAATCAACAGAAGGTGGCCCCGTTGGTGACGTTGTGGATTCTCGACCGGGGGGTCTGCTGGAACCCTGGGTTCAAGTTCCCCGAGCGCAGGAAAACACATTTTTCGGGATATCGGAAAAAGCGATTGTTTCCATATACATATGACGATTTGTATCTAACCAAACGCTATCATGGTTATGCAAATCGCCATATATGCAAAATGGAAATTGTTGCATTTGTTGATATGGAAAGATGTGCGGCTAGTGGAATCGAAGTGTATTGAACTTCGATTACGCTACCCAGATGCGGCAGTGGTAATTGGGAATGAAAGGATCGCGGGATTGAGGAGTGAAATTCTTGGTTTGAAAAGGCAGTCTGTACTTGAATGAAAAAAAGAGGGATTGCTTCTGGCAGTGCGTGAATTGTTAATTCGGGGAGAAAAGATTCAGTTTTGGGTTTTAGAAAGCAGAAGAAGTTCTTTGGTGGTGTGAAGCAGATTTTTTTTGATTTGGACATTGAGAAGGAATTGTAGTCTGCAAGTTGAAAAGTGCTTTTAATTTGGAATTAACAAGTTGAAGTAGCAGGAGAATGCTCCTGCCAGAAGGGTATTGTAAAACAATTAGTGAATCAAACAATATATTCTGCATATCAAAACTTGACTAATATATTAGATTCCATAAATTGAGTTCGAAAAATTATTATGGTAGTTATGATTTTAAACTCGCCACCATTTTGGTTCAAGTGGTTTGACCTCGTCGCTTGATTAGTCATGACAGATATTACAAACCATTTCTAAAAATTCCTTTATATTTGTAGTGTCTCGGTCCGTTGCAAGCACGTATCTTCCTAGTATCACGTGTAAATGTTGTTGTAATTGTTAAATATTCAATCGGCTGTAACTTAGCTGTTTATAGTTCAATTATTGTGAAATTTTCGAACCATATACAATCATTTTCAGAAAATTTAAATTATAGATTTTGGGAAATCTAAGGGTCACTCCTTGATTTTATAGACAAAAAAGCAAAATTTATAAAATGTACTATTATTAACAAAGTTGATCGAATTTCGACTTCTAAGGTATTTGTTACCCTTGTGAAGGAAAAATTGTCAGTTCAAGTACTGTTTTGAAAAGCTCTTATAAAGAATTTTCATTTGAAATTCATATTGGCTACCTTTGATGACATTTTTTTTTCAGCGGCCACTCCCCTGTACTGTAATCATCGATTCATGGCCTATTTTTTCGAATCGTAGAATGGTTACAAAGCTCTTTTGCTAGGAGCTCTCTCCTGCCTCCTCGACTTGTTTCACATATGAGTTTTAATTGTAGGTACTCATCTTCAGTCATTCATTAAATTGAATCAAGTGTTAAAAGCATGCGCCTTAAACGTTGAAGTTGGGGCAAAATAACTCAAAATTATTCAATCTTCGCATTTAAAACAGCCACGATTTTGCTTAACGATTACTAATACCACTAGCTGAGCCAATTCGCAAAGGAATTCATGATACCTATCATTCCTGAAACTTTCATGCAAATCCAAACAAAGCTGTAGTATCTGAGTCAGTAAAAAGCGCATATTGTTGCGCTGTAAAACATATGGCTATATGTTTTACAGCGCATATTGTTCCATAGTAATACAGGAAAATTCAAATCGCTATAACTTCATTAAATAACAATCGATCTTTATGAAACTTTCAGAACAGATTAATCTTATTTATAGTCATCTGTGTACTGAATTTTATTAAATTTAAGGTTACCGTTAACATTTTATTCAAGAAAATATAAAATCGATAAATCATACTATTACTAACAAAGTTGAGTGAATTGCGACTTCTCACGTATTTGTTGTTGTTGTACTCATAAGGGCTTATATTCATGATTTTTTTCAGATTTTTCGGATGGAAGGTGTCCAATCGCGAGGGGGGGGACACAAAATTTTCGTACATTTCCCCTTCCCCTGCACCCCTCGAAGCAAAATTTGTCATTTTAAGACCTGTTTTGAAAAGTGCTCATCAAGACCTTTCATTTGATACCCATATTGCCTACATGCGATGAAAACTTTTTTTTCAGGGTCATCTCCCCTATATGGGGAGACCCCCCTTAAAGACCTTATAAATTTTTTTTCGTATTGAAACTTTGAAGAGGGCATCACTTTGCACCTACCTACAAAATCTTATGTTTCTAGCTTATGTAGTTTGCGAGAAAAAGCGGTGTGACACACGGACGGACGGACGGACGGACGGACGGACGGACGGACGGACGGACGGACGGACGGACGGACGGACGGACAGATGGACAGACAGGACGCGAAACTAATAGGGTATTGTAAAATAATTTTACAATACCTTAAAAATGAGTATTCTACATGAACGTGTCGAAAACCTCCAAAAACATTATGTGGTAAATTACATGAAGAATAAAGTAAATTTATATATCAGAAACAAAATACAGTTTATTTTTTATCTTCACGAGAAAAATGAGAATATTGTGTGGATTAAAAACAAATTCAACGTATTACAAATCTTTGCATTCATTCTCCATCGCGTCCAAAATTTCCCAACAGCATTTCAAAGTCGTCGTCTTCTTCAAAAATTTGGTCAGTTGACCTTAACGTGAAATAAGTATTCACGAGTTTTTTCGATGTTTCGTTCGAGAGTCGATTTCGGATGTCGTTGTGTATGTACGCCCAGTTTGAGAACAAGCGTTCCAGTTGTGCGGTAGATGCGGGAATTTTCAAGTAGTCCATGGCAAATTCAGCAAGCTTATCATGGCCAAGTTCAGCGGCGAAATGCCAAAACGGTTTTGGCGAAGTGATTTTTTTCGCAGTCAATTTTGTGAAACTGCCTTTAACTTCTGTAAATTCACGCAACGATTCAAGCGCAGGCCCATCAAGCTTATCAAAAAGATAGCTTGCAACTTGCTGACGTTGATCCGAATTCTACCGTTTACCGCGAAAACCGGATGGAAAAAATAAGCCGTCATCGTCACGATGTTCAGAACGTTGCTTTTCGTCATTCGTTTTTCCAAAAAATCGTTCAATTCGCCTGGCCCATCCTGCAACAATTCGAGCCATCTTTCAGTTGCATCTGCAGCTGATGTGTTACTCTTCTGACAGAAGTTCGTCAATTCTGCCACTGGATTCAATAATTCGAGCAATGTCTTAACTGAAGCGACAAATTCTCTATCGAAGAGAATAGATGTAACGGCTGGTTTTGGTGCTATTGCATTTGGATCAGACTCTCCTTCCGTTTCACAAGCGGCAGTAACAGATTTCATAGCGGACAAATTCTTCAAAAATGATTCAGCTGCATTCCGTTGAGTTGTCCAGCGTGTTGCACAAGAGAGAACTGGTTTTTGGCCACCAGATTTCAGAAGACGATCTTCTAACCCAGTTCTCTTGAAATCTTTTTGTACGCTCATTACTTTGCTCATTACGCGAGAGTTTTTTGTCTTATTCACGATGTCATCAGCCAACAGATTTGCAGTATGCGCATTGCATGTTGAATAGAGCAAATTCTTCGCTTTAAAAGCATTTCCCATGCTTTGCATATTGTATGCGTTATCCGTCAAAATAGCATAAACAGTCGCATCATAGCGTTCTTTTGCTAATATTATCGCTTTACCCACAGCATCGAACAAATTAGAGCCAGTTTCACGAATGCCCGAAAAGTCGAAGCATTCCAGAAATAGTTTTTGGTCATTTGACGTTGCGAGCATCATCACCTCGTAGTGACGGTTCGCCGATGAGTTTTGCCAGCCATCAACCAATAACGTTACGCGTTTGCCCATTTTGGCAATCAATTCTTCGTTGCGTTTTTCGATTGCTTCGTACGTTTTATCAAGCAACGTGCTTGCCAATACTCGACGATTAGGCGAATTTTTAGCCGGTCGCAGCCCTTTCACAAAGTTCTTAAAATATGTTGAGTCAGCTACTTGGAACGGAATGTTACATCCATAAAAAAACGTCGACGCTAACGAATCCAATTTCGCGCCTTCAACTGGTCTTACATCGTCTATGAAACGTTTCATTTTCATTTGCTTTGGTGTTAGTGCTCTGAAACTCGACGTTGATTGCTAGAAATAAAAATAATATAAGTTTTATTTAACTTTTAACATGTATTTAACTTTTAACTTTCAACTTTTTTTTAAAATTATGTATTTAACTTTTAACATGCATTATTTAACACGTTAAAATAAAGAGAAAAAAAATTACATCTCGTATATCCGATGTTTGACCTCAACTTGAATTCGGAGGCGAGCTTGGACGCGTAAAAATTAAAATAAAATAAAGGTTATTTAACTTTTGACATGTATTTAATTTTTATTTTAAATTATGTATTCAACTTTCAACATGTATTATTTAACATGTTAAAAAAAAGAAAAAAAAAATTACATCTCGTATATCCGATGTTTGACTTAAACTTGAATTCGGACGCGAGTTTGTATTGTCACTGCCTTCCAAAGTGGCATTCAATTCACTTGATACTGAATCAACTCCCCTGTCATCGATATCGTCACCCATTTTTTCCTTGTCATAGTTGTCATCCTTGTCAGCGATTACATTATCAACGATGTTGTCAGAGCCACAAGATTCACTATGCGAATAAAAAAAAATCAACATAAAATAAGTTTTGAACACTACATAAATTAAATTATAACATATTTCTTACCGATGTTTTATCAAACGTGCTTTTGCGGTATTCATGACGTTGGACATACAGTTGAGACACTTTGCCGCAGGTTTTGCATTGACGACAATTTTTTTTATAGCCATACCAATCTTCATGCATTGGTCTCCCGCCTTTCGATGAAGATGATGTGGATGCTTCACTTTCATCACTTTGTTTCATTAATTTCTCAAATGCCTTTGACATTTTCATAAAATTTTGGACAACGATTTGAATGACAAAATTATGAATCTAACAAGAGAAAACACGTTATGACAAATCAAATGACAAACAAGTACAGCTGACGCAACAGATAAGACATATAGACTGCTACATATAGACTGCTAGAGATGCGTATGTGTGTACCCGTACAGTTAACACTTAATCAGCGTAGCGATTCGCTGCCAGCGAATGACTCATACTATGAATTTCTGAGTCTTTTGGAGTTTTCCACGTGCACGAGGTTTTCGACCGTAGAAAACGTAGAATACAGTTTTTGACGTATATTACCTACGGGACTCAAAAAATCGCGTAGAATACCATCCCTGTTGAAAACCCATTTGTAGTAGCTTAAGTCAATGAACTTTGTATGGTAAGCAATTTCCATTAAGTAATTGAACTGTGAATTCCGACAAAAAAAAATGAGCTTTAGAAGTAAGCAATTTTGTAAGTTTTTACTATTAGCAATAATTTGTAATACATGGGAAAAAATTACTGAATAAATCATTACTTGGTGATCAATCACGAATATTAGCGTTTCATTTATGTACATTTAATTCTCATTCCAGAACATTGGTCCGTCGAGCCGGATTTTAGCAGGAATTTCAGACAAGGAGTTAGTATATGCAACAATGGGACAAACCAATCATGGCAAATCTCATCGCAGGATAAAAACGGTGCTTCGACAGTATCAACAGGATCATCTCCAACTTCAAGAAGGATAGTCAAAGCCGCCACTCTCTAGCCTATTTCGAGACTCGGTTACAGCGAGTCGAGGAGCAATGGAAAGCCTGTGAGGAGAAACATCTCTAAACTTACGCACGCTTACAAGAAGAAGGAGATGAAGCACTGATGAAAAATTATGTGAAGGACTATAGAAACATAGAGGATCTCGTCTTGGAGTATAAGATGATTTTTAAGGACAGAATCCTGCGTTTAACGGGGATTTTCCAAAGTTGAAAGCGTTTCGTGACCTCTATAAGAGTATGGTGCATGAAAATACAACACTGTCCAACGTGCAGAAAACGCAGTACGTCCGCAGCAATTTAAAGGGAGAAACCAAGCAAATCATTAGTCACTTGAACATAATGGGTGACAATTATGAAGCCGCATGGAAATCGTTATGTGAACGTTATGATAATGAAAAACTCAAAGTGCAAGAGTTAATGCAACGTTGGTGGAGCACTAGTCAATGCCAGCCAAACGATGCACATAGTTTGAAGGACATAGTCAACACAACCAACCAGCTCACTACAAGTCTGAAGACATTGATCTTGTTATGACCTTCATGTTGAGCAGCAAGCTCGATAAAGATTCAAGGGCGGAGTAGCAAAGAACGACAAGTGGAAGCAAAGACATGCCGAAACTCGAAAAATTCATACTGTTCTTGACCGAGAGATTCACAATGTTAGAATCACTAACATTGTCCAATCTAGGGGAAGCTACAAAGTCATCTAAGAAAACTCTAACGCACACTGCTCAAGCTCAAGCGATCCGTTGCGTCATGTGGAATGGTCATCATCGTTTATTTGAGTGTGAGCAATACAGGAAAGTGCCAGTGGAGGTACGATGACAATTGGTGAGAAACAAGAAAGTCTGTTTGAACTGCCTCTCCGAACAGCATGCCGTTAAACAATACCCAACTAAAAGGACCTGTAAACTCTGCCCAAAACGCCACAATACGCTTCTGCATGAAATAGACAATGGGGATATCAAACTTAAAGCGAACACTCAGATACAAACACACAACGAACTGCTCTCCAATACGCAAGTACTACTCGCTACAGCACTTATTCCAATTCAAGCCAACGATGGGACAATGATCAACCTTCGAGCATTGCTGAACATTGGCTCGCAGGAATCTTTCATAACAGAGTCAGCTGTTCAAAGGTTTGGACTAACACGACGACGCTGTAAGATTGCCATTGGAGGAATTCGATGCTCAGAAGCGGTAACATCAAAAGGAGTAGCAGAAGTCACAGCGAACTTGGAAAAAAATGGGAAAGACAATCTACTTCAGTTTTCGGTGCTAGTCATTTCAAAAATTACCGCCGTGTTCCCAACTACTAATATTACCATCGACTTACCAGCTCATTTGGTAAAACTAAAATTGGCAGATCTAGATTTCAACCGTCCGTCACAAATTGACTTGATTCTCGGAGCGGACATATACGGAAATATTTTGGATAATGGTTTTATTCAAGGACAGCCATGTGCACAGAAAACAAAACTTGGTTGGGTTTAGTTTGGATCAAGGGCTGGTGTGAACATCGAACCACGCTCAATCTCCTTTGTAGCGTGCTAAGAGTTAGAACAGAGCCTAAGAAGATTTCGGGAAATTGAAGAACCATCAACAGCCCTCTTTCATGGAGGAATATCTGCAACTCGGCCATATGCAGAAGATTCCAACCAACATGATACAAAACACTGACTGTTATTATTTACCGCATCATGAAGTGATCAGGGAGACAAGCTCCATTACAAAGCTGCGTGTGGTCTTCAATGCATCGCAGAAATCACTCAGTGGGAAGTCATTGAATTACTTACTCCAAGTAGACCCCACGATACAAACGAACTTTATACAACTGCTAATGAGATGGCGGAGCTATCAATATGTCATCACTACCGACGTCGAAAAAATGTATCGTCCAATGAAAGTTCACGAAGAGGATCGTGAATATCAACAAATCTTGTGGAGATTCAATGTCTTACCATGCAAAACCTCTGACGGCTCAAGTTAGGTTGGGATGATGAAGTTCCCCCAGCTGTTGTCAAGGATTGGATTGAAACTCGCAGACAGCTACCACTCATGGAAAAACTGCGAATTCCTAGATGGAATCGAATGTCCAGAACCACCAACCTAGAGCTACATGGATTTTGCGACGCATCTACTACAGCTTATGCAACAGCAATTTACTTGCGGGTCCTAAAATTAAAGGTCAGATGTCATCATGTTTATTAACCGCAAATTCCAAGACCGCTCCAATAGCTAAGGTGTCAATTGCACGACTTGAGCTTTGCGGTGCCTTTTTGATGCTGTAAACAATGGAGCAGTTAAAACAAGCGTGCCGGTGGACGAATGTCAAGACTTATTTTTGGACGGATTCCAAAATTGTACTAGCCTGGATTCAGAAACCTTCAACAACGTGGAAGGTATTTGTGGCAAGCCGCGTAAGTCGAATCCAAGAAAGCTCAAAATGTGACCAGTGACACTATGTACGCACCACCGAAAATCAGGCGGATCTCGCTTCAAGAGGAATCTTGCCAGACAAACTCATAAAGTCATCCTTATGGTGGAGGCCCACAGTGGCTCCCAACTCTCAGCAGCAGAGCACGAGGGTATGCAAGATGAAATGCGCATTGTTGGAGCGATTGCCATTGAAGCTACTCAAGAGCCAGAAATATTTCGTCGATACTCGGCCCTGCCAAAACTATTAAGAGTCCTGGAGTACATACGTCGCTTTGAATACAATGCGTCACATAAAACCGACAAACGAATCGAATCTTTGGCATTTGAGGAGCTTCAGGAAGCAAAAATGGCCTGCGTACTCCTTTCAGCCTTAAGTATCTATCCCCACAGCTGATGGCGTTCTCAGGACTACCGGTAGACTGCAGTTTGCATCAATATCTGAAACTGCAAAACGTCCTGCCATCTTTCCAAGAGATTCGTATGCAAAACTCATTGTCCGACAGAATCATTTAAAAACGCTACACGGGGGGTTGCGATTAGTGTTATCAACAATTCAACAAGAATTTTGGATTACTCATGCTCAATCATTTGTCAAACAAACACTGCACGAATGCGTTACATGCTTCAAAACCACAGCGCGTCCAGACAACCAACTAATGGGGCAATTACCTCCACCAAGATTTTAAATGGAGAAACCTTTTTGCAAACAGGCTTGGACTACGCAGGTCCAATTACAATCAAATGGAATGGTGGACGCGGAGCTAAGACGACGAAAGCTTATATAGCTGTCTTTGTGTGCCTTTCTACAAAAGCTTTCCATCTAGAAGCTGTGAGTGAACTATCCACACCAGCATGCATCGCGGCGATTTGGAGATTCGCCTCGCGCAGGGAAAAATGTCACACTATTTATAGCGACTGCGGTACAAACTTTATGGGCAGTGACAGAGAGTTAAGGAAAGCATATTCCAAGACGTCAAAGCAGTGTAACGATAATCTTGTCAACGAAGAGATTCGATGGAACTTTATTCGTCCTGGAAGTCCCCATTTCGGTGGACTCTGGGAAGCTGGAGTGAAGTCCATGAAGCACCATTTGATAAAATCCATCGGACAACAATTGTTAAACATTGAGGAAATCTACACTCTTCTAGCCCAAATTGAAGCATGTTTAAACTCAAGAACTCTGGGCGAAGTAAGTAACGATCCAAACGATCATACAGCGATCACTCCTCCTTTTTGACAGGAAGTAATTTGTTTGAACTACCACCAATCCCCGACAACAAGCCCAACGATAAGGAGTGAGAAGCAGTACAACAGATCAAAAAACATTTTTGGAACCGCTGGAAGCTCGAAAACTTCAGCAGACTACATTAACGACCAAAATGGATGACAACTCTACCCAATTTACAAATTGGCGACATCGTACTCGTTAAAATTGAAAATTTCCTATCAACTCATTGGCCACTCGCAAGAGTGCTAGAAAAGCATCCAGGTGCTGATGGTATGGTTCGAGTTGTATCCGTCAAATTACACGGTAGAGTTATTAGACGCCCCGTGACCAAGATATGCCATCTACCATTTGAAAATGCCAATCCAGAGCCTGAACATCCAGTGAAAGCTCCTACACAACCACCTCCAACAAGAACACCAGTAGTACCATCTATGTCACGCCGAAGTAAACGAACTAAAATTGCCCCCATTGGGGATACCTGGACTGAGTACTTAGCGGAGCACAACCAAACAAAAAGCCAACGAAGAGAATCTCCGAAACCTATGCCAAAATCTACCATCACATCTAATAAAGCTACAACGCTCCTGTACTCCTGTTTGGTGAACTGCTACATTCTTCCGCAGACACATTGTGATGTCAACATTACAAAACTATCCACCGGTTTTTATATCGAACATCTAGGAGCCGCACAAATACACAGAGGAGCCTTCAAAATGCAAATCCAACTCCCTTGGAGTAATTTGAACTACGACAAACAAACGTAGGAACCTTAGTGGCAAAAATTCATGTGTCTTCGATCAATGTACGTCGCTTTAGCGAGCTGCGATGCATCGTTGGCTAATGATAATATTTGTTTTGGAAGATATTTAATTTTACTAGCGTAAATTGCAATGTGGTAAATGTTGAGCGAATGATGAATTATTTTGTAGGATCTATTTATGAAGACTATAGTTGCAATATGAATGAATGAACGAACTTTAATAAATTCAATTTAGTGTAATTAGTTACTTGTGAGTTCGAAAAGGATATTCTATGGAAGTGGCATAACTAGTGCATTTAATAATTTAATTTTTTATAAATTAAGTAGCCATACTTGAATGTTTATAACGTTAAAAAGTATTTTCTAGGACTCAAATGAATTTGATATAATTAATGGAACTTAATTTGAATATTAATCATCTGAATTGGATATGTTTTGTGATAAATCGAAGTGTTAAAGAGGAGACAAATATTTTAGAAAGGTAGTTAAAAATTGGTCGATTTAGATTTATTATTTAAGACTCATAGATATTGAAAAGAACTGGTTTTTTTCAGGATTGTTCAATACTATGCTTCTTGAATTAAGAATTGAGTTATATTCATGATGCCCAGCACATTAAGTTTGATTTCAATAATGCAAGAAATTTAAAATCATTTAATTCAAGATATGATAAAGGACAACGATTGCATTTTTGATTTGAATTAATTAATGCCAGAAATCAGTAAATTTTAATTTCGATAATTTATATAAGTGGTTGGTATTGTACATATCGATTGAAAGGAGTTAATATGATTTTGTATGGATTAAATTTCTTGGATTCTTGAGACATACGATTTTAAAGCTCTGTGATTTCACCCCAACCAAATACTTGTGTTTTAAAATCTACGATTACATTCTGCTATATGAATCTGAAAGGCCTGAAAATTCTAATGTTTGCTTCTTTTACTGGCATTATTTTCAATCTTGACCGTAAAAACAAGGCAGTCACTACAATAAACGTTTCCAGATACATTGATCAAAAGGTCAAAATTATCTGTTACAAGACCCTGGTTAGACCAGTTTTGACATATGGATGTCAGATCTGGTACAACCAGAGCGCTAGTACTATGGAAAAATTAAGAGTTTTCGAAAGGAAATGTCTTCGTGTATGTACTGGTTTGTACAGAAAGCCTGAGACGGATTGGAAACATTATATATGGGATAGAAGAATTTATCAAACTGCTGAAGTGACTATAGTCGATATCTTCATATTGAAGCTTCTTCGGAATCATATCGCAAGATCTGTGACTGTGAGTGAAAACCCTTGGATTTCACAGCCGTTCCACCCTACAGACTTGCCTCGCTACTGGCTTCATTCCTCCAGAAGCATTCGTGTATTTGGACATGAATCGATATGTTTTTGATTCTGACGGCGTCCTAGTCATATACCACATATATAGACGGGCCACCGATAAGAAGATAAAATATCCTCCGAACTTGAGTTCACGAGACCAACAATTCCAATGGAGATACTAATTTGCTAGATTCGTTGAAGCTGATCGAGTTGAGACGGGGCAATCTAGGTATTGGTGGCTGAATGACAATGTCTAAATTATTCGTGTTTATTTTCAGTTTTGGTGTTTTTCGTTATTTAGCTTTTGAGTTTCAGCTCATTATTGCCACATTTAGTGTTGTTTATTTTTGTTAAAAATTAGGTATAGGTTAGGTTTATATTATGTTTATTATATAAGGTTAGAGATAAGGTTTAACGCTTTGGTTAGGAACATTGTTATAGATTTTTTTAGTATAAGATAAAGTTTTTGATAGCATTTATTAGAATTAAGTGAAAACATATTAGGTGTAGGATCAAAGTTCACTGTAGTGTTAAGATGATAAATAATTTTAGAATAGTGTTGGTTGGTTTTTTCTCCTTTTTCCAATTGAATTGTAAAAATATGTAATAATCTTCATTGATTTGAATTTGCTATAGTTTTTAATTTAAATGTGTTTAATGATAACGTACAAATTTAGAGAGCCATTTGGGCCTTACGTTTTTTTTTTGTTATTGTTTGGAATTTGCTTTGTATTCTTTTAAAATTTATAACGTTTAGTATTAAATAAAGCGCTCTTGTTTTTGACTTTGACTTTGACTACAATAAACGTTTTCCATCATTTTTTGAAACATCTGTCATACATAGTACATACGCAGTGTTATAGGTCACATGCGATATACTTATTGCATGCTATTTCTCTAGTTGCATGCTACTTTACTTATCATGACTCCCTCTCTTTGATAAAGTCACGAATTGCCTGATATTTCGCTTATCACAATTAATTACACATGCATGAAAGAGGTGTGTCTAACTTGCACTTGCATTGAAACACAAAACCTCGACTCGCGTGTACACACAAAATCTTCGGCATGTTTAATGTACCGAGCCGAGTCTCAAAAGAGAAACTTACTGTTAAGAGCGAAAGTGGGCGTGGCAAAGACGGGAGCTTTCGCGTTATAGCTGTAGCAGCTACGGAGGAAGAGATTGTCGGGGTTCTGAAATGTTTGAATGAACTAAATTGAAACCATTATTTTGCTTGATAATCAATAAATCAATTAAAAGTAGGCTATCTTCGAGTATAAAAGAACCTGGTGGTTCCAACAATGGTGTCTTAATCGTTGAGTAGCTTGTTCAAGGTGTATGCCCGAACAAAACCACTTCCAAGGCTTCCGCCAGGAATAGCAAAAAGCGGGCCTCGTCGTGCTGAACATACAAAGGAAAGTCAAGCAGCGGACAAGCGAACATCGACACGCAGAGGGATTCATTTGTTATGCCGACGGACCGTCCGGCATTGGAGCAGGCTATTGAAGCATCGCCCACGGCAGGCCCGCGACCATTGACGATAGAGGAATACCGCGCTCGAACAGCGAAGCTTTGCAGCCCACCACCTGAGCCAAAACCCGAGAAGCGACAACGAGGCGGCCGAATAGTTGCATACCGGCGCCAAGCAAGCGACCTGTGAAGGCTGACATGAGTTGCGGTCACTTCGGCTGAGCGAGAAAGTTTTAGGCGGCAGTATCGACAACTGGAGGCTGAGTTCAAGAGCCAGCAGCGGCTTAAAAAATTAGCGAGAAACACGTCTTCGCCTGCATCGCCAACATGCCCAGAATAATTTGTTTAAAACAAGAAATTAAATAAATGTGCATTAAAACAAGAAAGATTAGTTCATACTGGAGGAAGGTGTTCGTTCGGTAGTAGTTACAGTGCTTTGCTTCCTTTACAGGTATCAACGCTATACATAGGGTGTAGCGTTGTGGTTATATTTACTCCAGGCAGTTGAGGTCGCAACGAAATTTAACAGCAGATAGCATGCGTCGAAAACTTGTGCAGTATTCGAACTAGTTGTTTTAAGGTGTTTTTCTATTGTATAAATTTGATCAAATATACCAAGATTATCAATATTTGACATCTAAAAAGATTTATGTGAGTTTTCTAATACTTTTTTCTCTATTTCCAAAGAACTCTTCTGAAACTAGTTGTCAAAGAACTCTTTTGAAACTAGTACATCATTGTCCATTCAAACAAAATTCTCAAAATACGGCTTTTGGTCACTTCCGTAGCTACAAGTAGTAATAATCTGCTCCATTCTGCGAATATTTCACTATTCTCTATCTCTTCTTGTATACCCTCTGCCTCAGGCTTTTCTGGCATCTTGAAGCCAGATTTTTTAAAGCAGTTACTAATTGTAGATTTCACTTAAAGGAAACCAAGCCTTAATTGCAAATCTCTTAGCTTGGAAGGTGTTGATTTCGGGAGTTTTATTCTCTTCTATAGATTTGAGAACATATTGAACGACTTCTTTCCTGCAGTAAACTTTAAAGTTGTTGATAATACCTTGTAATACCTTGTAATTTACTTGTAGTATCAGCAAGAAAATACAACAATTTAACGTAGCACAATTCGGGCGTATTATTATAAGCTGTGCAATTATCGACAAACAAGACAATTTTTCTCTTTTGGGCCTTCATATCAATGTTGATTTTTACAACCAATCAGCGAATATACCGCCAGTTATCCAGGCCTTTTTATTGCTGTAATAGCTAGCAGGCAAAGTTCTGATACCCTTGAAGTATTTGGAATTTTTTGAGAAGTGGTCGTTATCGAGTTCCGGACATTTTTGCACATATAATCCGACGTTTGCTTTATTTGTCAGGAAAGACACTTGAAGTAAAAGCCCGCTTCATCAGCATTGATGATGTTAACGGGAGAATAATCACGTAATAAATCTGAAAGGTTTTTAATCCATTGATTACATTTGCTGCTATCCACAGAATCGCTTTCTTCACAAACATTTTTGAAAACGATATCATTTCTTGTCTTAATATCCTCTAACCATCTATAAATACCGGAAAAAATTTATCAATATGGGGCTTAGTCGCAAATTCTTGGGCTGTCTCTTTACTTATTGAGCTACATATTGGAATGTTTTTATTCCGTAGCTGCCTTATCCACGTTGAGGTATATTTTTCAAGTTCAAGATGCTCTGCTGATCGTGTTCGTTTTAGTTTTCCTTTTCCAATAATACGCTGGAAACGAATTGTCTCCTCATTTTGAATAAGTCTATAAACGGTTGACTTTAATAAATTTAACTCCATACACAGCTCTTAGTGGGACTTTCCACTTTCATAATTCAATAAAATTTTAAACTTATCGGCGGCCGTTAACGAATTGCATTTACGTTTTGGCATTTTTAGGTCTTTGTAAACAAAACTAGTTTCGCGACCTGTCTGTCCGTCCGTCGGTCCGTACGTCACAGCTAGTTTCGTCAGAAACTGTAGAAGCAAGAATGCTCAAACTTTGTAAAAAGGTCAGAAGTGATGGTCTCTCAAAAGTTTAGGTCTTAACAAAAATTTAAAAAATGTTTAAGGGGGGGTCGCTCCTTATAACGAATTAGCTCATATTTTTTTTTTTTTTTATTAAAGGCAGGTGAATGGGATATCAAATAGTCTTGATTAGAACTTTTAAAATCTGAAATAAAAAATTCATTTTAAGAATAACGGTGTCCAGGGGAAGGCAAAATGTACTGAAAATTTGTACCCCCCACCCCCCTCGCGATTGGACACATTTGAGCCGAAAAATCTAAAAAATATTGCAAATGTGGGCCTTTATGAGTACAAGGGTAACAAATACCTCAGGAATCGAAATTCAATCAACTTTGTTAATAATAGTGTGATTTGTAGATTTTACATTTTCGCCCATAAAATCAAAACATTGATTTTAAACTTCTTGAAATTGTACAGTTACATAGGTTGATATAAGGTATTTCTATTCACAAAATTTAATCGAGATCAAATCATAATCAAGTGAGTTATAGTCATTTCAATTATGAGGAATCACAACAACAATAACACGTGTTTATTGTTTATACAAGTATTTCAAATTGACCTAGGCACTTTTATTTTCTTTCAATTTTCATGTAAATTTAAGGAATAGTGTTTGATTTGAATATGTTCAATCGGCCGAGCATTCAGAAAAATCATTTAAGCTGAATCGAAATGGTGGCTGCACTGTGCTTATGAAAGAAACTGTGCACCTTTTGTAAAAATTTGAGTGATCTCATATCCAAGTATTGGATGAAAAATTCATGTTATCGATTCACGCTTTTAGAAAACTTGTTTCTAACCCTAGGATATTTACAAAGACCTTCCGGAAGGAGCACTCTCCTAGTTACTCAACTTTTTTCCACTTGTATTCAGTGTACAAAATCGATGAGACGAAGCATGTGCAAATGGAATTCAAACATTTGTAAACACGTGTTGTGACCTATCCAAATCTGGTAAATTGTTTTGTTTATACAGGCTATTAAACTACATACTCCTAATTAAAGAGGCAAATATTGAAGATATCTATGAAACCAAATCTCAATTAAAAAGAGCGAATTACTAGCTTCCTAGCAGATTTGCTTGCCCCTCAACTTTTGCCTTTTCCCAGAGCCCAAAATTAAAACATAAAAGCCTTGGATGCTCCCAAAAGAAATTGATTGAAGCATCATATACATATTTCTATGCGTCGGTAATAACATTCCCATTCACATATCACATGACATTCATTCATCAACTGAATGAGCTCACAAAACCGAAAGCGCAACTCAATTTCAAATGCATGCGATCCACATGCATACAAACATGAGTCATGTCCTCATATTCATAAAAATATAAACATACGAGTATGTATGTATATCTATTCAAATGATCACGTCGAAGTTTCAAAGCTCTACCTATGCCTGATTGTGTTTTTCGAAAAGAATTTTTTCATATAATACACGAACCATACGACATCAGCGCCATGAGCTTTGTAGTAATCGAGTAGATATGCTCTGGCATCGAGACGCTTTGCAGCAGAAGCAAAAGTCTCCACAACAATCTCAACATCCATTGCAACAATCTCATAACCCTCTACAGGCAACTCAAGACACGTCAAAACAAATTAAGAAACCCAAATACAATATTGTGTTAACTTCCTGCCGGACAAGGGTGCATTCTTCGTAAACTACGTAATCACCGCAGCGTTTATCGGTACTTCATTGGAATTGATTCGTTTCCCTGAATTGATTGTTTATGTGTGGGAGCTATGCACAGCCAAATCCCGTGCAGAAATTCAGTACATACGTAAGTCCATTTTGATTGAATTTCCTTTCGGAATTCATTACGCTTGGACTGTAATGGTTTTCACAACAAGCGTAGTTTACAGCGTAGCTTGCCCCCTAATCATGCCATTCGCTATGGCTTACATTTGCTTCAAACACTTTGTCGATCGACATATGTAATTTATTCTTTGCATATGGCCCGAGCAACATGGTCAGTCGAAGTGGTAGAAAAATCCACTCAACTGCCGTGACAATGACTAAATTTTCTGTGATACTTTTGCTGACGATTCTTGCTGCAATGGCAGTTATAAGAAGTCAAGGCATTGACGCTCGAGCAAGAGTTCTCATTCTTTCATTGTGCATGTCATTAACGTTGTTTGCTTTCATGTCACCGATCAAGCGTTGCACAATGCGACGACCTAGCATTCCTGATGACCGATCTCCCGCACCTCTGTACGTCGTCGATGTACTTTTTGCACAGCAAGCTTCTGCGGATCACGCAAACTACGCGGGATACGGATCAGATGCCCGAATTGAATTGACAACGGAAAAAAGGCGGTGATAATGTTTCAGTGGATATTTAAGACAAGTTAAAAGCAACACTAAAATGTGATATTTCAAGCTACAACCGAACTCTGAATATTTTCATTTAATGCTATTAGAGATAATAAGAAGAATAATAATGTTCCATTCGCCGATTTTAATAAACAATTTGACGTAAAATAAAAAAACGTGATCGTAATAAAACTTAATAAGAATAAGTGCAATGTATCTCTTAAACGTTTAATATGCGTATTCTAAATAATGCTTACTCATTCCTAAAGTAATTCATATTGTCCTGAAAACCGTTCGTGAACGCTAGCATTAATCCGATTTGAAAGTGTACTGTTCTAAAGAACAATAAGCAATCTCAGTTATGTTCATAAGATCAAACAAAGAATCGATTCAAATTCATACACAACAACGAAGAGGAGTTCGGTTGTATGCAATTTATCACAGAATATCATTTTTAAGGTGCCTCAAGCTGCCTTTGCACATGCGTATAAACGATACAACTAAAATACACAACACTTACTGTACATAAAAATAATGTTACATGAGAGTGTAACTCGCATAGCTTCAGCCAGCATATTCCCGGAGAAATGATTGCAAACGTTGAAGCAACAGAATTGAGAGAAAAGCGAGCAAGTAGCCGCATCGGACATTTGTGAAATTTTCAATAAAAACAACTTGACTTTGTACAGTTTCTGCCACCAATCACAAGTTGCAGCCTCTTATTTCGTTGGAGTGTCAAATGCGAACGGAAATAATGGCCGAGTTAGTGAAAAACCATCCAACATTGTGATATACAAAGTTGAACGCGGGTGACAGAATTGAATTACTGACGATGTTAGTGGCGGCTTCGTCGTAGGGAAAGTTGGTGTGAACGGAATTGAGAAACTTTTTGGAAATTAAAGAGAAATGCAATTGTTTGACAAGTGCAACCTGGAGGTGAAGTGCTTTGTATGTGCGCTAAGGAAATACGGTTGTACGTCTGATCTAGTGGAAAAACTATGAGGAGATGAACGTTGGAAAGCCGTGAAGGCTGCAGTGAAAGGCTTAGAGGAAATGAAACTCCGTTTGAATTACTGTAAAACGTTTGGCGTGGAAAAGAACGTGGTACTGGATACAAGTCTTGTTCGTGGCTTAGACTATTATACTGGCGGATATATGAATGTGTGTCGCATCTTTAATGGCAATGAAATAACAGTGATTGATTCGGATTGTGTTGATGCGCTCGGAACTTAATACAATTATTTCTGAGTTAACTTCTAACTGCAATACAGAGTAGAGTACACTTTTTCGGAGGTTTTATACATAATAGTAGAATGTTAATTAGAATAAACATTTTTTTTTTGACCAGTGCAAATTGCTGAAAATTCTCTAAAGTAAACTATTTAAATCTTATTTAAATCTTCAAGTGATTGTAAAGAAATTCTCGCTTTAGAGATAAATTTATTAATTTTTTGTGCGAATGTATTTAATGAACGTTTCAGTGGACTTCCCGCATTTGTCATCGAGCGCTCGAAGGACCATGTGGGGTAAGTACCCTTTTATTGCGTAAAATTTTTTCCTTTTATTTATATTGCAAATGTTGTGCATGTTTTCGAATTTAAATTTTATTGCGGAGAATTTCTCCTTGTATTTACATTGCAACGGTTGTGCATTTATCGAATTTAAATTTTATTGCGTAGAATTCCTCCTTGTATTTATATTGCAAATGTTGTGCATTTTTTCGAATTTAAATTTTTTTGCGGAGAATTTCTCCTTGTATTTATATTGCAACTGTTGTGCATTTATCGAATTTAAATTTTATTGCGTAGAATTTTTCCTTGTATTTATATTGCAAATGTTGCACATTTATATAAATTTAATCGTATTGCGTTAATATAATGGAGTGTTAAAGTAACGCCAAATTGGTCTTTCCACTCCTCAAATTCTAACCGGGTATAGGACCCGGTACGGTGGCAGGCTTCCACCTCAAAACATGAGCCAGCCACCGGGTACTTAATAATCCTTCTTGTTTCAGGTGACGTTGTGGGTTGAGTGGCCCAAGCAGAGTGCCTCTTTAAGGCATAGAGTTATGCAATCAAATTGTATAATTCTATGGCATCAATTGGTCACCGGGGTACTCCCCTTCTGATGGGAAAGTTCATACAATTCAAGTTGTATGAGTTTTCCACTCAGAAGAGGAATACCTGGCCACTTCAACAAGATATCTATGGATTTATTCCGGTTGGTTGGGTACGAAGGGGCCCCACCACCACCCGTTTGCCCCTCTTTCATTTGTAGTCCATGAACTTCGTCGGGTAATGACGAGGTCACCCCAAGTTCACCTTTCTTTTCAGGTTCCCCTTGTTCTCATGACAAGCTCTAATTCCCTCTGTGTGGTTATCTACACTTTTTGCGACTTCGGTCGCCTCTTGACTTCCAGCAGTCCAATTCGTGAATGCGAAATATTTTTGTAGTGGGTCCTCGTGCTGGGGAAATGAATCCGCCCCACGACACCGCAATGCTAGCCTGCCAGCGCATTCACGCGTCTCCAGACGAGGGCATTCTCGGCAGATATTGTCATCTTCTTCTGCCGAGGCAGCAGAACATCGCTGCAGTCCTTCACGGACTTATTGAAATTCCTCATTAATCACTACAGCTTCCTCCTTGTCTGCATATAAACTCAAATGAAAAATGATGGCACAACTATGTATATAAAGACAATGACTCTACTCAAACCGACCGATTCAATACAAGAAAATATGACGCAATAATAGTAATAATTCAGAAAAATACACAGCGAAAAGAACACGACCAGGCTCGTTGACGTTTGTTGTTTTATATTATCTGATCAAATAGCCAATGCCCTAACAGTACCTTTTTATTTGTAAGATTTTTCACGGTCTATGATAAATTGCAGCCCAATATCAGAAATTAAGTGTGATAAGTGTTTGTCCCAAAATGTCTTAAAAATTAATGAGCTTCCGTGACTGACAATGCTGGAACATTCACAGATAAGAGTGGAGTTGAAGTGCATTACTGAAATAACTCCGGATACCAGATACTCATTTCAGCCCTCTAGATTGAGTATCTCTTTGCAAAGAATAGTTGCACTGACTGTCCCTAAATGTGAGAGATAATCAATTCTGAAGAACGAAACGATGAGCAGAAGCCTCCATTTATTACTGATGACATACAACACATATAAAAAACCTTTAATTCATTCACTGATATATCATAATGCATTTCCTTCCTCAATGGCATTATATCATAACGCATTTTTCTTATCATTTACAAAAGCTTAAAATCCAATTATGACTTTTTTCGCAAAACATCTGCTCATATTTGTAGTAATTGCACAGTCAACAATTTCAGACAGATTTTCCTAGTTTTCCCCGGAAAAGTTTCGTCCAAGTAAAGCCGTCGCCCTTGTAATCATCATCATACGACCTTGTTAGTTGCAGGGAAAAACTGCACTTTCCATACAATCTATTGCACTATGAAGATGATACCAGACTGCTGCTAAGGAACAGGACATGATGAACGAAGTGGTTTTATACACCCAACTAAATATGAGTAGGATTAAGTTCACTAACCTGAACTCGAAACACGTTCTGAGAAATGGATACAGACCACAGCATCAGCACCTCTCAGCAAGGATAACTCCAACATTAATTTCCCGACGTTTTGTTGTCTACGCGCTGCAGACAGAGATGTTATCCTGCTGTGCTTTTCACATTCCAGAATATTTGTTTTCTTTTGGAATGCACTAAGAGTTAAATTTCAAAAAATCAAGAAATTTTTGCATGCATATTGCATTTCACCTGGAGGAGGACAGGCAGTAAAGGGCAAATAAGGACACGAAAAAAGTGCAATGTGAAAAATAAATAACCTAAGAATAACACTGAAAACTGACAAACTGATGGGAAATGTTGAAAAAACTCATGCAAATGATAGCTGTAAAATCCTTCCTTCTTGGAGACACGGACAAATGATGGTGTGACGCGAGCGACTTGATTGGGTTGGTTGACTTTTTTTGTTGTTTCCGTTTGCTCAGCATCCGGAACCAATGCCACCACCCATAGCACAGAGATTCTGTTTATAAAAACGACTGTTGAAAAAAGTAAACAATAAGTACAAGTGAAAAATGTTAAAGAGGATTCTCAGATGTTGTCAGTTTGTTGTTTTCAAGGCGATGTTGGCAGTTGAGACGATGCGGTGGTGATGGAAGTTGAAAAATGGGGAAAGGAATGATTTTGGTGGTAGAACCAGAACTTGGAAAAATTGAGACGGGTGTTCGTGGAACAGCTTAATCTTTGTTGAGTTTGTCGGATTAAAGTTACCAAAGATTATATTCTTCTGCAGCTTGGAAAAGATTGAAATAAATTAAATTTATTCTTTGGGGGAAAATGCTGAAATTGATGAATTAATTCCATTCAACTTGATGTTTATATTTTATGATTTTTCTTCTTATGGAATAATTTGATGATTGACATATGCTTCCATTATTATGAGGAGGTTTAATGTGATTGGTTATATCATTCAAAAACATACCATAAATAATTCTTAATTGAAGAAGCTATGCCATTAGAATTTATTTATTCATAGAGTAAAGCTGGTATAGACGTGTGTTATGCTAAGGGTTTGAAACATGAACCCTAACTAAAGCATCCGCCAATAAATTGAACACCTTCAAGTGACGGCTCCTGAAGCAAATAATTGGAGCAGAGCAAGGCGGGAACCAACGGCAAATTTGGTACAACCATGAGCTACATATATGAAATTTTTGACTAGCCAGAGGTCTCAACGACTGTAAGACGGTATATAACTTTAAGTTGGCAACACTTTTTAACCCTACGTATGACGTGACAGACTAGGTGCATACACAGGAAAAGAAAGCTTCAATTATACAAACCTGTGATAAGACTTGCGTTATGCTATGGGTGTGAAACATGGACCCTAACCCAAGCATCCGCAAATATATTGAACGCCTTTGAGCGACGGGTCCTGTTGCGAATATTCGGGGCGAAGTTAAACGGGGACCGATGGCGAATTCGACACAACCATGAGCTGTATCATATTTTTGACGAGCCGAGTGTCTCAACGATTATAAGACTGTGGAAGCTGCAATGAATATCCAAAAAGGTATTTGTTAGGAGAACTGCAGGCCGGAGACCAGTGGAGAACCCAAGGAAACGCTGGTCTGACTCGGTTGACGAAGACAGTCCATCGCTGCTCGGATTCCAAAATTGGAGGATGCAGTCAATAGACCGAGACAGTTGGAGGCACTATTTGCAGGAAGCGAAGGCCCGAAAGGGGCTTTAGTGCAAAGAAGAAGACAAAGAGGATGTGACAGCTGTCATGTATTTTATGATTAGTTCGTTTTACCATTATATCATGAATATGATGGAATGAAAGACAGCATTGGCCGCGTCATTGGCGAGATACGACCCAAATTATTGGTTAGAGTAGTCGAAAACTCAACCTCTTGTTTAGACTACTTCCACGCCAGTCGTGGCGCTTACATGCCTAACATCATATTCAAATAAAAATGGCAAAGGCTTATCTTTCTAATAAAATCAATTTTATGGTAATCAAAACAATATATTCTTGCTTTAATTCATTTGAAATTTTTATGCCTCTAAAACTAACCAGTTTACATTGAATTCAGTCACACTTACAATAGATTGAGGGCTTCTGTATTTGTTAAAAAATTCGACACAAAATGGTTGCCGGCGTTTGAGCCGTACATGTCCGTGTGTACGTTATGTTCTTCACTGTAGCTATAAATTCATACTTTCCTATTTATAATAGAAATGGTCTTTATACTCTCGATTTCTTTTGATTTACAGGGTTTTTCAATAAGAGATGAACTGAACTTCATAAACCTTAAGACCCAAATCCTTATGCAAAATACTGTGTAATGACGTTTGCGGAATGCCTAATTCCAAAGAACGACGAGTAATGGACAAACACGGGTTTTCTTTAACACTTTCGGCTACAACAGCAATATTCTTGGCTCTTCTTGAGTGACGTGCACGGGTTTTATTCTTCACATCACTGAGATGTCCTGACAGCTCGAATTTTTCCACCAAGTTCTGTATTGCGGTCCGAAAAGTGCTTCACGACGACTCAAAAATGTTCGAGTTTTACGAACCGTCTCTGCCAAATTTTCACCATTTTTATAGTGAAATTTAATAATTTTAATGCATTGTTGAAGCGTGTGTTGTTCCATTTTTATTAACGGCGTAGTTTTTACTTGTCAAATGTTAAGAAATGACAGCTTCAAAAATCACCGTTTATATCATTCAATTTTCATCAAACTTACAGAGTATTAAAAACTTTTATTTGACTGCTTAAATATTGAATTCCGTTGAGTTTAAGGGCACATATACGATTTTATTTAGGAAAATGTCAAATTCGAAGTTTATACTATTATTAACAAAGTTGAGTGAATTCTGACTTCTAGGGTATTTCTCATTATTGCGCTCATGAACACCTACCCCCGTAGTTTTGATCAGGTTTTTCAGATCACAGTTGTCCAATCAAGAGGCGGGGGATACAAATTTTCGTGTATTTTCCCCTCCCTGTGTACCCCTGGAAACAAAAAATGTCAGTTCAGGACCTGTTTTAAAAACCCATATTGGCTTCCTTCGATGAATTTTTTTCGGGAGCCACTTCCATCTAAGTAGAGACCCCCCCTTAAAAACCTTATAAAACTTTTTTGTAGTTGAGTCCTGAAAAGAGCACCACTTTACAGCTACAGACAAAATTTTATGTTTTTAGCTTAAGTGGTTTGCGAGAAAAATTGCTGTTAGACACGGACAGACGGACGGGCAGACAAGACGCGATTTTAGTAGGGTTTTGTGAAATTGTTTTACAATACCCTAAAAAACTGGGAGTCAAGTTGCCAAAAACAAACTCAAAACTTCACAGGCTTCTAAGAGTTGCAGTTTTTATCCGATATATATGAAACTTGGATTTAAGTTAGAAAGTAATTGGGTCTAAAGGCTTTGTCATTTTGGTGGTCATGCATGTGCAAGTTTTTAAATGGCGGTGGTTTAAGTATGCAATTTTTTCAGATTTTTGTGGCCCTCTAGCAGCCACATTTTCTAACGGATTTTGATGAAACTTGAATTATAAATGTCTATACTGAATTCTTGTGTTTTGCAAAAAATTATTAAGATCAAATGAAAAATAAATAAGTTGAATTAGCAGGAGACTGCTCCGACAAGAAGGGTATTGTAAAACAATTAGTAAATCAAACAATATATTCTGCATATCAAAACTTGATTAATGTACAGATTCCGTACATTTCCCCTTCCCCTGCACCCCTCAAAGCAAAACTTGTCATTCTAAGACCTGTTTTGAAAAATTCTCATTAAGACCTTTCATTTGATATCCATATTGTCTACATGCGACGAAATTTTTTTTTAGGGGCCACTCCCGTATATGAGGAGGCCCCTCTTAAACACCTTATAAATTTCTTTTTTTTTGTGAAACTTTGAAGAAGGCATCACTTTGCACCTACACACAAAATCTTATGTTCTTAGCTTATGTAGTTTGCGAGATAAAGTGGTGTGTGACACATGGACGGACGGATAGATGGACAAACCGGATGCGATTTAAGTTGGGTTTCGTAAAATTACTTTACAAAACCCTAAAAAGGCATATAGAATGGAAAAGCAATGCAAATTGCTTTACTAAAAGATCAGGATTAGTTGATGATCCAGAAGTTACCACAAATTATCAAGGTCCCGCTTTGTCTTATAATGAGTGTTGCGAGAAATGCACACCTCGGAGATATTTGATTTGCTTTGTGAAATGTTCAATACATGCGCGAACTACAAAAGTCACGTGCTCCACTTAACGGTGGAAGAGATGAAAGGTTTCGTTGCCATTCTTCTACTGACAGGTTATATTTCTTCAAAATACATGCGCATTTTTTGGGAAGAACAGAACGATACCTAGAATAAACTGGTAGGACAAAGCATGAAACGTGACTGGCTTTTTGAAACACAACAATTTCTTCACAAATTTGCTTCAGAATGACAAATTTGCTACAGTAAGAAATATTTTTCCTTACTTAACCAAAATTTCTTGGACAATTTTGACACCAATTTTTAATCCCACATTGCAATCGATGAATCCGCGGTACCATATTATGGTTGCTTTGGACCAAAACAGTATATAAAAGGCAAGCCCATCCGTGTTGGATAAAAATTATGGTCGCGAAGTGGTTACTTTATTTCGTTCGAGCTCTACCGAGGTTCAAGAAGAGTATGGCTTGGGTGCTTCAGTCGTACATGAACTATAATCTAGGCTTCTTTCTTCATCTGGCCCCTACAACTTTAACGTCGACCACTTTTATTCAGGACTGCCATTGGTACATCAAATGACTCACAAAGGATACGGTATCTGTAGCACAATAAGGGAGAACAGAACCGAAAAATTTCCACTTTTTTCCATAGCGGACATGAAAATAACTGCAAAAGGATCAATTTGCGCCGAATATTTTTGTTTTGTACGATGGAATGACAATAGAATTGTCACTTTTGTTTCAAATTGCTACGAAATGAACCCAATCCATAAAGTTGTCGCATTGGATTTGTGGAATAAAAGAAAACAAAAATCACTGTAAATTGTCCTAACGTCATCACAATGTATAATATATGCTTGGAATAGATCGATTCGATGAACATGTAGCATTCTTAAGATGTAGTTTGAAGGGTAGAAATTGGTAGTATCTGCTTTTCATTTTTGGTCTCGACGCTTCCTGCCGGAAAGGATGGCTACTACGAAAATATTTTTACCTGAAACTTATTACTGCTTTCAGTACGGATCAGTCCCGAAACGAGTGAGATCGATCTCGAATGCCCCACAATCCAAAATGTAAAAAAACGATTCACTGGATCATGAAAATATTGCATGTGGACAAATGCGATGCAGAAAATGTCAAAAAACACCATGGATCCTGGTGTTTTTTGACATTGACAAATGTGAAGTGGGCCTACATGTTCACTGCTGGTATGAATTTCATGCAGTTTTCCAATGAATATTTTGAAATTTGAATTCTAATATGTATTTGATTCTATGTTTCTGTAATCAACTTTTAATTCTGATACAATAAAAGAACGGACGCCTGCTAAGCATAAAGTGTATTGTACTGTTGTTCCCTTATCTAATGCCTGATTCTTTTTGTCTAACGCATTCTGGCACTCATCATCGAACTATTCATTTCTCTTGCGCCGGGCTTGATGTTCGATCGTCGGTTCTGCCATGGTCTTAAACGCTGCTTTCACTTCCATCCTGAGATCGTTGCTTGTCTTCATCGATGCGTCTGATAAGATGGGAGCCAGCGAGGGTTCCGTGAAATTTTTGGCCACATATGCCATTTGGAGCGTTTCGATGTCAAATCTTTGTAACGTGCTGGTCTTCGCTGAATATGCCTGTGGCATATGACATCGATAGGTTAATTTAATCAAGTAATGATCTGAGTTACAATTGGCTTCTCGATGTGTGTGAACGTCAAGTATTCTCGAGGCCCATAGTTTTTCAGCTAAAGTGTCTTCCTTGTTTTGCAGGGCTATAATATTAGGTTCACTTTGATTATGGAGAAATTCTATTTAATTTGAATAATCTTACATAAGCGGCGAGGCCGCAGTTATTGTTGGCCACATACTCATCCTAACGATTGAGTACTTGCCGTGCTGATTCTAATCCTGTGCAAGGATAATCTTGCGAGGATTGAAGTTAATACGCGCTATGTAAATTCGAAGATGATAGAGGCGCCACGAGACTGCAGCAAAATAACTCTTTGAATTCCAGTTTAGAATTGATTCTTTATTTTCGATAACATTTCTTTTATATCATTCTTACAACCTAATTTTCACAATTTGCTTACATTCTAAAAGTGCATTAATTTACACACTCAGCATGCATTCCCATACCCAACGCGCCACACGCATCGAGAAATGCTTTGTATGCTTTGTCGCGTGCCGCTAGTTCACATGTTCATTTTCCCATGATGCAATTGCATACTTGGTGAAAGTGAAAGTGCACATGTGTAATTTGATATGTTTTGGGTCGAATGTGTGTCAACTCGATTATGGGTTTTGTATGCTAGGTGAGTGTGTTGCAAAATAATAGATCTTATTGTTTAATTTTACATATGATAGGTGAGTGTGTTGTGAGATTAATTTATAGGAAAAAAAAAATGGTAATATTATTTAATATACATTATAGTTAATTTATAGGGAAAATGGTAATATCATTTAATATACATTACACAGCCGTTTTCTATAAAAATTGAAAATTTTTGTTCTGTGCAGAGTAAAAGCCCGGTTCGAATAAAATCGGGCACAGCATTTGAAAATAACCGACTGATATCTGTGAAAATATTCAAAAAGCAACCGCCCAAATTCAAAATGACGGCCCCTAATGGATCAGAAAAGAATTGAAAATATTTATATTAATGGCAATGCAAGTGCTGACTAAACTTTTATGGAAATCTTTTAAAATTAACTATTTGAGCTATATAAGCCATAAAGTTATCATCTTTGTGTGGTAACTACTGAGTAATGTGTGAACGAAAAATGTGAGAAGGACAAAACCTGTATTTATATGTTTATGAAAATTTGTTATCTGCAGATTTTCAATAAGTAATCCATAAGTGTGCAACTCGAGTTTATTCGCAATATATTTGCGCTTCTACAAAGGGTCTCTAAATACGATCGTCGGCAGAATCTTTTTATGTTAATAAATACTGATTTGGTGCTAAAGAAATTGCTGTAAGAACTCTAGTAGCGGGGAAGCCAAATTCTTTTTCGAAATCTTACGCTACATACTTTTCCAGCTGGTGCTGCTAATGGGGATTTTTATATTTATCATTCAATCTCAATAATTATCTGCACAATATGTCACAAGGTTTTAGTATATTCATTATAATCTCAAGCTTCATCAAAATCGGTTGAAAATGTGGGCACTAGAGGGCCACAAAAATCTGACAAAATCGAATATTTCAACCACCGCCATTTTCAAACTTTCATATGAATGATCACCAAAATTACAAAGTCTCTAGATCTAATTGATTTCTACCTTAAAACCAAGTTTTATATACATCGGATCAAAATTGCGACTTTAAGAAGCCTTTGAAGTTTTGATCTGCAACTAGCCGCCACTTTGTTGTTTGCCATCAGACCTCCAGTTTTTTACACAATGCTTAAGATACTTATAGTCTTAACGAAATCACCAAGTTTCATAACCATCGGTTGAAAGCTTTGAACACTACTACAGGGTGCGGCAGCATAACTTCCTTTTTTCAAAATTCAACAAAACAAATTTTCAGCGGTACTTGTTTTTTATGCACGCTCCACACTGTTCTAACGCATGATAGCGACTAACCAAGGGATGAGCAAAACTTTAAAATCACCTCCCTCGAATGAGACTACTAGCGCCGCGCTATAACAGTTAGCACTTTAAGGGCGGGCATTTCAACAATATTTTATACGTTTTTCGATCTTTGAGCGGCCACCATTTGGCTTCAGACGGACCGATTTTGATTTTTTTTTGCAAGATTCACCACATACATCAATAAAATTTTGTCCCAAATTTCATTCAAATCGGAGCTATCACAACAAAAATCATGATTTTTCGTCTAAAATGGCCACCAGTTTATTTTTGTCTGAACGATATAGCAGGTTCACGAACTTGACCGTAATATTTATGCAATACACCTTTCCTGAAAATTTGATGAAAATCTGAGCAAAACTGCAACCTCTAGCTTGGTCACAAATTTCTTAATCTCCCATATATATATGCTATATATGTATATATACGCGGTGTGTTCAAAAAGTATCACGAATTTTGAATTTTCGCGGGCTACGTATATTCGAATTTCGATTTTTTGTGGCGTTATGTTGGTACTGATGTCTGTCACTTATGCCGACAAGCTCGGCCATTTTGAATGTTCACTTAATTGGTGATAGCTGCTTTACTTGCACGTGTTTTCAATCGTCTTCGATTTTTACTTATTCAAAAAAATGGACCAAAGAACGTGTATCAAATTTTGTGTGAAAAACGAAATTAAGTGCGCGGATGCATTCCGAATGTTGACTGTGGCATACGGAGAAGCTACCTTGGACCAAAGCAACGTTTATCGGTGGTACAAAATGTTTTTAGAAGGCCGAGAAGATGTGAACGACGAAGAGCGTGCCGGACGCCCGAGCACTTCAACAACAGACGAAAAAATTAATGAAGTGGAGAAAATGGTATTGGCCAATCGTCGAATCACCGTTAGAGAAGTTGCTGAGGACCTAAACATATCGATTGGCTCGTGCCATTCGATTTTTATCAACGATTTGGGCATGAGACGGGTCGCCGCGAAATTCGTACCAAAATTGCTCAATTGCGACCAAAAACAGCAACGCATGAACATTGCTACTGAGATGTTAAACTCTGTCCGCGACGAACCAAATTTGCTCCAGAGGGTCATAACTGGTGACGAATCGTGGGTTTATGGTTATGACGTGGAAACCAAAGCTCAATCATCTCAATGGAAGCTGCCGCATGAACCAAGACCGAAAAAAGCGCGCCAAGTTCGGTCGAATGTGAAAGTTTTGCTGACAGTTTCCTTCGATTGCAGGGGCGTGGTGCATCATGAGTTCTTGCCACAGGGAAGAACGGTCAATAAGGAATATTACCTGCAAGTTATGCGCAATTTGCGCAAAGCAATCCGCCAGAAACGCCCGGATTTGTGGGAGAGCAAAAATTGGCTTTTGCACCACGATAACGCCCCTGCTCACACATCGTTGCTTGTGCGCGACTTTTTGGCCAAAAACAACACACTAATGATGCCGCAGCCACCGTATTCCCCAGGTCTGGCCCCCTGTGACTTTTTCTTGTTTCCTAAACTGAAGAGGCCCATGAAAGGACGACGTTACGCTACGCTTGACGAGATAAAGACGGCATCGAAGGAGGAGCTGAACAAGATTAAAAAAAAGTGTATAATATCTCATGGGGATTACTTTGAAGGGGACAAAATAGATATTAATGAATAAATAAATAATTTTTGAAAAAAAACAAAATTCGCGATATTTTTTGAACACACCTCGTATATATATATATATATATATATATATATATATATATATATATATATATAAATATATAAATATATATATATATATACATATATATATATATAATATATATATATATATATATATATATATATATATATATATATATATATATATATATATATATATATATATATATATTAGGTACTCTCCGCAATATTTCTCTCGAGAAATTTACCTAAAATGAACATGAATTGCTAGGATTATTAGTTCTTCCCTGTGAGTGGCTTTAAGGTTCAGTGAGGAGCAGGTGGGGAAGTTGAGTATGTCGCCGAGTGAGTGGATTTCTCGCTAATTCATTCATGTTATTGGTTCGGGTATGCGGTGTCGTAGTTTGTGATTTAGAAATTTTTTAAGCATAAAGTGTTACGGTTGGAATTAAAGTAGAATTAGGTTGACTCGACGTTATTACGTGGATCGGGAATGTGTGAGTTAGAAGGCGTATTTCATGATTTATTGGAGGCTTAGGAAAGGTTAGGGTCAATTAATGTCAAAAATGTTTCCCCATGCAATTTTTTAATTTGTTTTTAGAAGGACTATTCATGTCAGTGGTTGAAAGAATATCTTTTAGCTTAGCCTTTTCACGTCAAGACATGCAACGTAAATTGCTCTCTGGACGAACTGGCTGATAAATAGCCACCTCAGAGTAGATGGTGAGCATTCGAATGCGTAGACCTTAACAAGCACGATTTCTTGACATGCCTCATAACTTCACGTCTTTAACTAATGAGAAGTTAGTGTTGATTTTAGAGCTATTCAATAACTTTAGCATTGAAGTCTGCCGCAATGAGTAGGTGGGAAGAAAATGTCCTACAAAGCATTTAACTTGGCTTGAAAAGTGGATATCAGTTCATTTGGCGTTAGATACGTACCAAAAAACGTAGTCCTTGAACACGAAACCCAGATGAAGCCATCCATAGCTCTCTATCAGAAAATCAGCACTGTTCTAAGCACAGATTGTGGCACTACCAGATACGTACGTTAGGATACCATGTTGGAAAGTTTCGGTCGTGGTGTTGCTTACTGATGAGCTTGACTGTCTCTCAGAAACTGCTCGAATAGGTTTTGACCCGTCTACTTTGATGCTTTGGCTTTTGTTAAGGTTTGATGGAAAACCCTGCATTTGCTTGAACATGTCACTTATTTCAAATAATCTGGCCTTCAGTCAGCGTTTTGGCAGATGTTGCAGTGTGTCTCATCTGTGCACTCTTTCTTTTTGTGCCTTGTTTTGCCACAATTATAGCACAGGGAGCTCCTTTCGATCTTTTATGTATGCCCATATCTCATAGAGGGATTGCTATTTGCCTTTATCTACAAAAAACGTAACCAATTCTGATTTTTCCTCTTATTTCACTTGTTTGATATATTTTTCTGATGTGTTGAGAATGGCCATGCACTGACCTACATTATTTGGAATAGTCGGCCTAATTATCGCTCCGCTTAAGTTAGAAAAAGCTCCCTTTAAGGCATCTTCTATCTCGGGTGGATCTGAAACACAGCCAATATCTCTTATTTCATGGCTATGGTTGCCTTCCCTCCAAAGGAATTTTTGACTGGGTTATGGCATGCACCTTTGTTAGGGGCGTCTGATCTGAACACCACTATTCTATGGCAGTTTGTGTTTTTTCTGGTTGTTTATTTTTGCTTTAGCACTACAGTCTCTTTCGGGCCTTCGTTAGAGATAGTTAGAGTATCTCATTATTTTGATCGAATGTATCGGCACTTGAGAAGGTTATATGGTTAGTAGTATGCTTTGCCCATGCGTTTCCCCAGGCAGCTGCGATACGTTCTAATTTTTTTTAACCAGTTTGTATCATAATCAAAGGGGCTTATAGTCCGTCCGAAGAATCACTAGAAGCAAATCTTGTTGTTGGCAATGGGATTCAAACCAGGGACCTTCAGCTTACATCACGAGCACTCTAACCACTGCGTCACGCAGATTTCGGTTTCACTGCAGCCTTTATTTCTGGCAAAGCCTGCACATATGATCCATCGTCAGTGATTTTAATCAGTATCTCCTGTCTCATAGCTTTGCGCCAATATCGGTTCTTCTTCTCACGAGCTGCATCTGAGAGTTCTACATTTTCCGAATATTTACGCTCACTTTTACGGTTCCTGAGCTAGCAATTTTTGCTGCTTTTTGGCTATTTTTTTAGCTGCCTTAGATAGCGCTGCCTGGAAACCCTCTTCCGATGGAACCTAAATCTTTGTTGCTTCATCCTCGTCCCTTTTTTGCCTTTCCCAGCCCCATTTAATTGGGCTGTAAGCTACCCGTCTGCTGTTATTAGGCGTTGGGAAGACTACTGTGCATTCAGAGAGCTTGATCTTTTGCTTTTTCCCTGCCTTGAGTTTCTTGCCGCTGTAATGACCTGTCCACGATAGAAGCGCCTCCAATCCAGAGCTAAATTTTGGGTCGCTTTGAAAAAGGCGATTGTGTATCGCAGGGGCCAACGATGCATTTCACATTCGATTCTACTTTACGTTTGAGCCGCTCTTGTTCCAAGTTATCCAGGATCAGTATCGTATCTAGGGGCTGGCCAGGTTGGCGGCCGCTATGGGTGCAAACTTTTAGGGGACATTTCCACAACCCGAGACTGTGCCGAAAGGCAGCTAAAATAAACATGCAGATTATAAACGTGCTCTTAACTTACACAAACTTTTGATCGTCAAATCATAAGAAACTCCTTTTACATACAAATAAATATGTTTTACATATAAGAATACACGAGTAGCCCAGCTAACTATACCCTTTGTGCAAAATTTATTGTTCTTCGTCCTATGTGCAAAATTCGTCGATTTTTTAAGGAAAAAAAAAATTGTATTGCTTAGCATTGTAAACGATCATTCAGTGTAATGTTACTGGAAAGTCATGGGGACAGCTAGGTTAAAATAATAAACTTAAATAATGACTTACAGAAAACAAAAATTTTGAAATAGCTTTTCTTTATCATTTCTGCTAAGTCACTCTAGTAATAAACATAAAACTACATTTTGTTTGCATCCGGGGCGCATTGGAACCACATCGGAACACATGATGTGCTCTTGAAACCGGCTTGGAAAATCAGAAGGAACTGTTTGGCTCTCGTCGTTGACATATTCGTGCTCGTGTCTATTCGTTTGTGCTCGGCCAGTACCTAAACGGGGCATAACATGAATGCCACCATAAATGTTACATGCGCTTGGTATCTTTGTTTAGAATAAAGATCATTCTTATCGAACAAGCCGAACAAGCCACTCTATGTAAGAAATTTGCCTCGGCATCGTTGTTAACAGTGACTCGGTTTTTCCGTGAAAAGGTTCGAGCCGTCATTCATGAATCCGTGGAGAAGACAGTTAATACCTATTGTTGTACAGTGCAATAAAGATAGGCTATAATTCAGTTGAATACGTTATTATTAAGTTATTTGTGAAGTGAACACAAATCGTCATTCTTAATTATTACAATTCTAGTCAAGGTATTTCACTTATTGTGATTGTATATTTAGAATGTCAACACCGAAAAAGCTGTCTGGATCTCAATTTCGAAAGATCAGAAGCACACGTAAAGTAGAACAAAAAAAATTAGCCCACGCATTAAGCAAGTGGATATCACTGAATCCAGAACAATGTTACATGACAGTTACATCGCTGTCCGAAAGTAACATAACTTCTACAGAAAATATTGATGAGCTACTTGATAAAGACGAAAAAAAGGATAACACTTTTAATGAAACAGCTTCAGATAAAACAACAACCACGGTATGCGTTGATATATTTTATTGTTGCTGATATTTAGTATTAGTTTAGATAGGTGCTTCAAAAAAGGTCTTGTTTTAGACTGTCGTGTTGTCTAGTAACATTTACAGTGTGTGTTCATAGTTAATCCAAACTATAAGTGTGTGGGGTTCGATTGTAGCGGGAACCACGCACTGCGAACAGGAAAAGGTACCTAGCTGATTTAATGGTCTCATCTATGCCAACCAATAAGCGCAAGTTCCACACACACTTTACTCTGCCTACAGATATTTTATTTGTTTTAATCAAATGTAATTTTTTTTAATCAATTCATTTTTCATTTCGAATAAGTGTTGTTGAATAGTTTGTTCGCCGGCTGCTGCGAGACTTCATTTTCACCGGAATTTTTGAATTGATAAATTATGAATTGATAAATTATGCATAGGGTGTACCTTCAACTCCCAACAAATGGCAATTAGCTCGTCGCGCTTTATTAGTAATTTTTTGTTTATTTAATAAAATCAAGCTTATTGATAAGATTGACTGGCAAACATTTAGCGCAGATTGTGCTTTGCAATCAATCTGGTTGAGTGAAGTATCTTCGCGGCGATACGTAGTTCATTATGATAGTCTTACAATTGCTTTTTTTCAGGTGATATAACGACATCAAATACTTTGAACTCGGTAGATGCTGACTTTGAAAATCCTATGTGCATAATTATAATGACCCCAGGTCATGGCCCAAAATAGATGACAAGGTTACATATTCTTTCATCGAACGTGGACCAGAGCAGGGAAAAGACTACGATTTAAGGCTTTCAATGACTGATGATGGCAAAACTTTCCAGCTGATTGGTTTCAAAAGACCTTGTTGAATAATGAAAAAAGTTGGGTAAACAGACCTACGCTCATGTCAGAAGGGTTTTGTTCCCAACTTTTCAGAAATGCTGTCATCAGGAATGAATAACGTCAAGGAATACTTATGTCAAAGAGATGTGCACGTTCAAAGGAAAATCCATTGTTTTTCTACTTTCAGCGGTCGCTATTTTGTTGCAAACCAACGAAAATCACTCAAGTCCTGAATTCTCAAAAATATTGATGTTATAGACCTTATTGGAAAATTTCAAGAAGATCAAGTCAAAACTGCAGTGACTGATTGGATTAAAAGTCCGTAAAATACCAAAATCATGTGCTATTGTTGTTGTAATTGGAGAAATTTCAAACGGCTATAACTTCCGTGTTTATCGTTCGATTTTCATTAAACTTACAAAGTTTAAGAACCCTTAGTAGGCCTACGTAAATATCGAATTTCGTTTAGTTTTAGGGTACCGATTCGGTTTTATTGGGGAAAACGTAAAATTCAAATATCATACTATTATTAACAAAGTTGGGTGAATTTCGACTTTTAAGCTATTTTTTGTTGTTGTACTCATAAACCACCACCACCATAATTTTTTTCAGATTTTTTGGATTACAGGTATCCAATCGCGCGGGGAGGGACACCAATTTTTCGTGTATTTCCCCTCCCTGTGCGTCCCTTGAAGCAAAAAGTATCAAATTAAGACTTGTTTTGAAAAGTTCTCATCAAGACCTTTCGTATTATACCCATATCGGTTACCTTTGATGAATTTTTTTTTCGGAGGCCCCTCCCCTATATGGGGAGACCCCCCCTTAAATACCTTATAAAAATTTTTCTTAGTTGGACTTTGAAGAGAGCACCACTTTACGCCTGCCTACAAAATTTGATGTTTCTAGCTTAGGTAGTTTGCGAGAAAAAGTGCTGTGACACACGGACGGACGGACGGACGGGCAGATGAAACTAGTAGGGTTTTGTAACACTATTTTACAAAACCCTAAAAATAGAGAGGAAGTGGCTCATTTACAGTGATAATGCTAAATTTTTTTTTTGTTTTCCATGTTTATTATTCAGTGCCAAAGAAATAATTTTTGCAAAGGATTTTTGTGATTGGAAAAATTTGAATTCAAGAATAGGAGAACATGAAAACACTATAGAACATCTTAAATGTTACGTAGCATGGAAAGAAATGGAAATGCGATTTATGAAAGGTAAAACTTTAGACAGAGAACTACAACGTGGAATATCTGCAGAAAAAGAAAAGTGGAGATACATTCTAAAGGTAGTCATAGAAGTGGTAATGTTTTGTGCCAAAACAATCTGGTACTGAGAGGAGGGTTCGAACAATTTGGACATCGTAAATCTGGTATATTTTTGAGTATTGTGGAACTCCTGGCCAAATAAAATACATTAACGAAGAACCCGCGTCCTCTATTACAAAAGGAAGCCTTTGATACTTCTCACCAACTATACAAAATGAAATAATTTCAGTGCTAAGATCAGAAGTCAAAAATAAAACTGTGGCGAAAATTCTGCAAGCAAAATATTACAGTACCTCATTTGATTGTACCCCGGATATCAGCCATCAAGAATAAATGTTAGAAATAGCACGCTATGTAGGTACAAATAATGGAAAGCGTACGTTTGAAGAAAGTTTTTCAACTTTTATAAAAACTGATGAAAAAACCGGCGGTGGACTTACTGACAAAATCGTAAATAAACTAAGCTAGGATGGTCTAATATTGCCAGACTGCAGGGGACAGTTATGTTACAATGGCGCTAATATGGCGGGTAAATATCAAAGAGTTCAAGCGCGAATCGTGCAACTGAATCAGTATGCCAGATTTCTACCATATAGCGCTCACTCACTTTATTTAGTTGGAATACATGCGCCGTCTGTAACACCACAATTAACTACATTTTCGAGAAAGTGCTAAATATTTTCAATTATTTTTCCGAACACTTAAACGTTGGCAAGCTTTATCAAATTTGAAATGGACTCTGAAGGGCTATTCTGATACGAAATGATCATCAAAATATAGTTCAATTCACGCATTGCTTACTCAACTATCGCAGGTAATCAAAACATTAAATACCATCGCAGACGGTACTGATGAAAACACGACATATACAGCTGACGCTGTATCTTCAGAAAAACCCATTTTAAAAATGATTAATTTCAAATTTATCTATTTATTGGTCATATGGGATTATCTTCTGAAGAGTATAGATAAAGTTAATCAAATTTTACACGAGAAAACCGTTTCCATTGAGGTTGCATCAAAACATTTGCTGGGGCTTGTTGATTTTTTCAAAGATTTCAGAAATAGTCAGATAGAGCCATGTAATATTTCTGCCAATGTTGAAGCGGCTATAATGACTCTTCATCAAAAATTTAAGGTTCAGCTTTACTGTGCACTAGATAATTCTATTTAGCAAATGGAGCAGAGATTTCAAAGTTCGGCTATCGTAGCTTCTGATTTTCCAAACAGGACCTTAGTTAAACGATACATCCACTGAAGAACTTAAAAAATCAGAAACTGATCTCGCATTAAAGTATAAAGATGATTCAAATGCCAATGAATTATGTTTAGAGAACTTAAAAAATCAGAAACTGATCTCGCATTAAAGTATAAAGATGATTCAAATGCCAATGAATTATGTTTAGAGAGGGTAGCTAAGCTATAAACACCAAATAAAATCATTGCTGCCTGATTTAAAAAATGCAGAATACATTGCACTTCTCGACTGTCATGAAGTATATGGCTTAGTAACTACATATCCCAATATAGGGATTGCCCTTCGCCTAGCATTGACGGTTCCAGTCACTTCTGTAGACTGTGAAAGATCTTTAAGCAAGTGAAAACTGATAAAAAATTACTTACGACCACAGATTGGCCAGGAATGTTTAAGAAATCTTGCCATATTATAAATTGAGTAGGAAATTTCAAAAAGTATAGATGTAGATCAAATAATAGACCGATTGGCCTCAGAAAACCGTGAAAAGTCAATTTTTAATTTACTATAAATTAGAACATATCAATAAAAAATTTGTAGTTGTGCTTTTTTTTATTTGTATTCGTTTATTTCTTTTCTTATAAAATATTAAATAAGACTTCCAAAGTTGTATTGTCTTTTCTCTTCTCCCATTCGAAAATAAGTATTGGAGGATTGACAATTTAAGCCTTGCCAGGGGCGCTCATGACGCCATCTACGACACTGTCCAGGATGATTGCATCGCTCGAAGTTTTCTCAGCAGGTTTTATTTCGGTATTTAAAACCCTGGCTTCAATTGCTTCAGTAGCGATTGCAGCAGCAATAATTGATTTTTTGATATTCTATACGTTTCTTTCTACCAATCGTACATCTAGCACGTTTTGCAGAATTTCCCACTCTTTTTAGGGCTTTGTAAAATCATTTTACGAAACCCTAAACTCCTAAAATTGTGCCTGTCTGTCCGTCTGCCCGTATAAGCTACAAACATAAAATTTCGTATATAGGTGTAAAGGAATGCCCTCTTCAAAGTTTCACTACAAAAGAAAATTTGACAAGATGCTTAAGGAGAGTCTCCCCATATAGGGGAGTGGCCCCTGCAAAAAAATTAATCAAAAGTAGCCGATATGGGTATCAAAGGAAAGGTATCAATGAGAATTTTTAAAACAGGGCTTAAACTGGTATTTTTTGCTTCAAGGGACGCACAGGAAGGGGAAATACACGATAAATACTCTCGAGGATGATTTCATCGCTCGGTGTTTTCTTAGCAGATTTTATTTCGGTATTTAAAACCCTGGCTTCAATTGCTTTAGTAGCGATTGCAGCAGCAATAATTGATTTTTTGATATTCTATACATTTCCTTCTACCACTCGTACATCTAGCACGTTCTGCAGGATTTCCCGCTCTTTTTTGTTTGTGCGCTCTGATATTTGCATCGTTTTTCGCTGCTCTCAAACATCACAAGAATGTCTCTCCATTTCTCCATTTTTCGTTCGTCTTTGCGTTTATCGTCATTTATGTCATCGTTGGTACTGTACTTGCTGTGCTGTTAACGTTGTTGCTGTAACCATTTATACTATAGTCGTTATTAGCGATAGTATACTATTTCGCAACCTTTGGTTTTTTACAGTGATTAAAAAAAGAGCAATCGCAGGTTGCGATCGCATCGTCAAAATTACTGCTACAAAAATGAGCATCGTCAATTCATCATATACAACGATAGCTGAGCATTGAGCAGCCATCAATTCCAAAAATGCACATTAAAGAGCAGTGGACGATACCAGTTCATCAAATATATTCTGAAATCAAACGAATCACAGTCTTGGAGTTGCTCTTGTACCCTCACATGATAAAGTTGTACGCTGCTCACAAAAATACTTCAGCCGGCACAAGCAGAGATCATTCATAAGGAATATTTGACTGTGAGCTGTGATATGTGTGATATATTCGAAATGGATCTTAGCACTGCACTGCTAGTCATGAATGATCTCTGCTTGTGCCGGCTGAAGCATTTTTGTGAGTAGCGTACAACTTTATCACTTTGACAACGCAATGCAACTACAAGACTGTGATTTTTTTGTTTTCAGAATACATTCGATGAACTGGTGTCGTCCACTGCTCTTTAATGTGCATGTTTGGAATTGATTGCTGCTCAATGCTCAGCCATCGTTGCATATGATGTCTTGACAAATGCAGATTTTATTTTTAAGCATAGACCATATGCAAGCGAGGATGAAAAATTAAAACAGTGTGTGGAAAAGCTTTCATTTAATTTGTGTTTAGGTTCCAGGTTGGTTAAGTACTTTCGCTGCTAATTACTTCTGCATGGATTAAATTAAATTACAATGTAAGTAAAAATTTTATCTCGACATATTGAAAATTGCTTTAGTAAGAGTTACATGAAATTTGTTTCCTTATAATTGCTTCTTATTAATTTTTGAACTAAACTAATAGAAAACATAATTTTTTATCTAAGTGATGAGGAGGTATATAAATCTAAGAAGAGAATAGGGATTTGGTTAATTTATTTTTCTTTGTAGCCCTACAGCCCCTTTCGGGCCTTCGCTTAGTGATAGTTAGAGTATCTCATTGTCATGATCGAATGTATCGGCACTCCACAAGGTGATATGATCATTATCACGCTTTGGCCGTGTGTCCATCCACCCAGCTGCGATATCTATTGGCGAATCAATACGGAATAAACTGTCAGAAATTCAAAACTTCCAAAAGAACTTTGAATTACTCACAGAGAATATTCTGCTATTATGCCATAATAGACTTGATTTGCAACTAACATTTTGAAATTCATGATGAGATTTGAAGATATGTGTGATTATAATTATTAATATATACCTGTTAATTTTATTTTTTTTTTACAATTATCATTATTAGCATTTGAATTTTTAATAATTTTCAAGTGGCAATTGCTTAAATTTGTCTATAATTGAATACAAATTAAGCATTTGTTGATTTAAAATAAAATTTATCATATGTAGCACTTATAAAACGCGTTTTGTCTTACAAAGGCATTATCAAGCTTCTAACTAATCAATTATTGGACCCGTAGCTTGATAATGCCTTTAAACGGCAAAACGCTTCACAAAAATAGAACATGTAGCATATATTATTTTAACAAGAGTTTTATTTAACCTTCTTAGCAAGTTCTGATTACTAAAATCGTATCGAAAATGCAAACACGGAATGAATCAACAACCTAACAACTGTCAATTTTATTGTGCTGGATTCTTTTATAATCTCTTGTTACGCTATGTACAAATTTCTTTTCAGTTGAATGGATATAAAATCGAAAAAAAACAGTCCAATCTGGGACTTTTTTACAATTGACAATATCAACTGTTTTGCGAAATGCGATATTTGTAAGGCAAAGTTGTCCTATAAAACTTCAGTGACTTATCTGAAGCGACATGTCACATTAAAACATCTGACTGTCAAAATTCCCAGTAGTAAATTTGTAACGAAAACCAGCTCAAGCAATGTGCCTGTGAGTAATTTTAGTGATATGTCGTATATGTGTTTCCTTCGTGCGGTCCAAAAGTTGCGTTTCGCGAACTATCAATAACATTCAACATACATTCACTACTTTGTTCTGTATATTCCAACGTAACTTTGTCACCTCAAATCCACTCAACGTAATCAAAGAATCTGCTAGCTCATACCCATTCCTTTTATAAAATTAATTTTTAGAATGAATCTGCTCAAAGCACCAATTTATCGGCTACAATAATTGTGGATCTGCAACCAGGTACAAGTGCAATTCAAAATTCTCAAGGAAATCCAGAACTAACATCAATTAAGCGATCTTCATAGGTATTGGGGACATTCAACGATTTTGTGCCACGAAAATTGACGACGACAGCAAAGCAAAAAATTGACGAAAATTTGATGCTTCTTTTTACGGTGGATTTTAAACCATTCAGTATTGTAAAAGACAATGGATTCCGTCGACTAATAAATTTGCTAAATAGTTCTTACACTTTTCCAAACCAGCGCCACATTTCCGATACTATGCTTCCTACTACCTATGAAAAAGTCTTCAATGAAGTGAAGCATCTAATCAAATCAATCGTGAAGTGCAGTCTAACAACCGACTGTTCAATAATGAAAGCTTCATTGCAGTGACTATTCAATATATAGATGCTAATTTTGTTTTGAAGTCGATCTTATTAACTTGTGTGAGCTATAACGAGAGACACACAGCTCTAAATTTGGCAAATAAAATTAAGTCGGTGACAGATGAATGGAGTCTCTCAGAAAAAATTTCTTTAGCAGTATCTGAAAATCTGCAAATATTAAATCAGCGCTAAGCAATTACATAGGTTGGAAGCATTTCAGATGCCTGGCACACAGTATCAATTTGATTACTCAAGATGGACTCATCCTTTTAATGATTTTGCTTGATGAAGTCCGTAAAGTTGTTGTTCATTTCAAAAGAAGCAGTGTATCGAATCAAAAATTCTTGCAATACCAACGAAATGCAGGAAATGAGCCAAAAAAATTAGTTTTAGATGTTTCACCTCGATGGGCTTCTACATTTTATATGCTGGAAAGGATGTTTGAGCTTCAGGAAGTAGTCAAAGCCACTACAGCTCTGATCGCCAAAAATCTTCCGATTTTATCTGCCGATGAATGGACAGTTATAGCTGAAGCCATTATAGTCCTTAAACCTTTTGAGGCGATCACAAATATTGCTAGCGCAGAAGATTTTTTAGCAGCTTCGCTCGTGATTGTACCTGTCTCTGGTTTGAAAAATGTGGTATATCAGCTTTTAAAAATGCCCTTCAATCCCACTGTTATGTCAATGGTTTCTTCTTTGAAATCTGGCATTGGTTCTAAATTCGACGATCTTGAATCAAATGAAAAATTTGGTTTGGCAACATTTTCGGATCCTCGATTTAAGAACATTGCCTTCAAAAAAGATTGTACTGCTGATCGGACGAAAAAACGCCTTATTGAAGGAATAGCAAAAAGGATTGCAAGCAGTAGTGGAAATTTAAATTCTACTGAAAACCCCCAAAATATCGTTGAAAACGATGTTTCGAATGATGAAATGTCAGTTTGGAGTGCCTATAACAAAGCAGTTTTGGTAATAAAACCAGTAGGGACAGCCTCTTCTAGAGCCCGTGTTGAGGTAGAAAGATATTTAGAGGAAAGTATCATTCCGAAAAATGAAGATCCTCTAAAATGGTGGCAGGACGATAAGCATAATTATCCCTATCTCAGTCAGCTAGCAAGGAAAAATCTATGTGCAATAGCCACTTCGGTGCCTTGCGAACGCCTCTTTTCTAAGGCTGGATATGTGCTGAACGATCGCAGAACGAGACTTCAGTCACATAAAGTTGAGAAAATTTTATATTTAAACCAAAATTGTCGCCTCGCAATGGAGAATGCTTTGTTTAAGTTATTATTGAATTAGATTTTGTTGACTGATTTTTTTTAATTTGATCGTATGAATGTATTTAGCAAGTATTGTCTGAATTTATGTTTAAGTACACAATTTTAAGTAAAATCTTGGTTATTTTCTTCTTCTACTTGTTTCATAAACATATTTATATAAAATAACACTGACTTTTTTCATACAATTAGAACAGAGTTTTTTTTTTATGTTTGCATCAAAAGTGTATTTTACCTTAATGACCGCGAAATATCACTGCGAGTAAAGGGCTGCTCATTTTCACATGTATATGAAATGAGCAATCGCAGTATATCACTCTGATAGAAAAATAGGAGTTGTGCCATCTCTAGTCGTTACTGGTATTTTCATCGATTTTTTTCTTGCTATTTTAATCGACTTACTTGTAGTCAATTATTTTGTTTATTTGATATCCTACAGGGTCCTTATAATAAGTAACCAGACTGAGCCTGCCCCGTGCCGTCAAAGCGTCTGCTAACCGGTATCTGGTGCTGTTGTGGTGGTGGGGGTCTAGGTAAAGGGAACCGGGCTGCAGCAGTTGCCTCCAAGCGCTTGGAGAGATAGCATCGAGTGAGAGTGAAGTGTGTGTTCAGTTACGTCGTCGGAGTAAAAATGGAGCGTACGATCGAGCAACGTGTTAGTATCAAATTTTGTGTTAAACTCAAGAAAACGGCCACAAAAACTCTTAAAATGAGGAGTCAAGAGGCTTACGGTGAGGATGCTCTGTTCAGAACTCAAGAGTTCAAGTGGCACAGAAATTTCCGGGAGGGCCGCGATGACGTCCATGACAAACAGCGCGTCGGTCTTCCATCAACGAGTCACACGGGCACAATTGTGCAAAAAGTGCGTGATGTGTTGAACAGTGATCGTCGTCTGAGCATTCGGGATATCGCAGATGAGGTTGGAATTGATAAGATGACCGTTTACAACATTATTAAGAACGATCTGGGCATGATGAAGATCTGCGCGAAGCTGGTACCCAAACACCTGACTGATGAGCAAAAGGAGCGTCGTGTTGCTGTCGCTTGGGAAATCCTTGATCGACTGCACACCGAACCAGAGCTCTTACGGCCCGGATATGGCACCAGCGGACGTCTTTCTGTTCCCCCAGATCAAGAGACCCAAAAACCCAAAAAAGGAAATAAAAATAATAGCAACGACGACGCAACCAGCGGTTGCAGCCACGATGTCAACAGTACATCGAGAGCTGTACTAACCACGAAAAAAACGAAGACTAACCCGACGACAGTGACGGTAGGCGAGAAACGGAGAACAGCAGACAGTCTGGTGCAGACTGAGATTCCTGCGGCGTTTGGGCGCAGCAAAAAAATTATGTGAACGCCCGAGCGTCCTAATAAGGAGAAGCGGGAGACTCGGCAGGATGCTTCAGGTGCTCGGGCAGTGGAAGATAACATAAAGAGCACCGAAAATTTGACTGTCACCGCTGCGATCGTTACTAAAGCGACCGATGCAAGGGTCACAAATCCCGACATTGCAACGAAAAATCCAGAAGCAAACGAGGAGATTACGGCATTAAAACCAAAGAGTGACCAGACACCGCGTGATTGTACCGTCACCGTTGAAAATGAGGCGGAAGTACTGCACTCGGAAACGGAACGCGAAAACCTCTCCCAAGGATGGTTGCAAGGTACAATTGCGGCCAAGCGATACGAAGAGGGAAAACTACTTCGAAAAGCGGGAAATGTTCTGAAAAGAATACAAGCTGCATGCGACTCCCCAAAAATTAGCAAAGTAGCAAAGGAAGGGCTCCTTGAACTAGAGGAGCTCCAAGATCGCATAGAGCACTATCGGAGGAGCTGGTTAAGGGCCGAATATGAACAGAAGGCTAAAGGCAACATGCAGATAGCTCCATCATTAAAAGTCAATAAATGAATGGCGTCTAGCCCAATCGAAAGAGATTGGGATAAAAGAAGGAAGGAAGAGGCACTTGGGGGGCGTGGAGCACCAGATCAGGGGTTCCAGACAGTGCTTACAAAAGGAGCGAAGAAAGTTGCAGAGAAACTCCTTCAAAAAAAGCCAGAAAATAAAATTCGCACGGACGCCCAATTAGAAAAAGGACCTGATGCAAAACAGGAGAGGCAGAAGCCCCAACGAAGACCCTGGCAGCAGGCACTGCTTGTAAAGCCCCAAGATGGCCGATCCTACGCGGAGGTGCTGCAGGACATCAAGGGAAACGTAAGACCCGAAGGCACCAATACTACCATTAAAGTAGTACGACCGACGCGGTCGGGCCACATACTGGTCGAATTCGGAGCAGAGGCCGGCAATTTTTTTTTTTTTTTTTTTTGTGGTAGGGAGGTGAAGGCATTTATGCCCGCCGAGTCTGGCAGTGTGGGAATCCCATGGAGGATACCTTCGGACTACCCACTAAACACCTCCCGTGTCAATCTGAGAACCTAGCCTGGAACCGTTTGACACATTACTTCGGGCCAGGTCTCGTTTTGTTACGCCGTGGGGCGCCTTTAAGCTGGGGAGTCCCTTTCCTAGTGGCAGGGGAGAGGGGAAGAGGAATTGCCAGAAGAGCGATCCCCCAGCCCCAGTGCCTCCGGCTGTTGTGAGTCCCCTTTATATTTTAGGACTGCCCGAGCATAATGTGCCACCTGGTTCCATTTGTCGACCGATTCGAGCATCACCGCAACTATATTATCCGGGGTGAGCTCTCCCGTCTCCCTGTAGAGTTCCCTTCGCAGCCTGGCCCATTTGGTACACGCAAAAAATGTGTGACAGGCATTGTCCTCCTCTCCTGGGCACAACCGACGATCGGGAGACCGTGACTTGCCGATCTTGTGCAGGTAAGACTGAAAACACCCGTGCCCGCTCAAAAGCTGGGTCAGATAGAAGTCAGTCTCACCATGCCTTCGATTTAGCCACGGTCTCACATCCGGGATGAGGCGCGCAGTCCACCTTCCCTTCGTGCAATTCCTCCAAGACTGCTGCCAATCGTTGAGCGAGCGTTGTCTCTCCTCGCGGACAACCATCTCCCTCGCATCCTCATTTCGGCGCAGGTAAATAGCGCGGCGCTCTCTAGCAAGGAAGGCGACAGGTATCACGCCCGCAATCACTCTCACCGCCGAGTCAGAGACTGTTGGATACGAAGATGCAATTCTCAGTGCTCCTCTTCTCTGTACCTGTGCCAATCGTTTTCGGTATACCTCTTTGCTGAGAGCGTCGCCCCATACCTCTGCTCCGTACATTAACACTGACCCTACAGCACTCATCAAGAGGCGTCTTCTTGATGGGCTGGGTCCCCCTACGTTGGCCATAAGTCGACTCAGGGCCGATATTCCCGAAGCAGCCTTCTCAGCCGTTGCCCTGATTTGCTCAGAGAAACTCATCTTCGAGTCGATCAGTAGCCCCAGGTACTTCACCGCTGGCTTCGATTCGACCTGTATATCTCCAATACTGATCATCTTTACTCTAGGGATTCTCTTTTTTGTCCAGATGACCACTTCGGACACGTTCCACAGGTCCGGACCAAGGATAGATCCCTGGGCAACACCCGATGTAATTTCCATCCTTTGTTGGCCCTGTGTCGTGTCGTAGAGCAGGCTTCGGTCCTTTAGGTAGTTCCTCAAAAGCCGCATTAGATATTCTGGAACTTGAAAAGAGTTTTCTAGCGTGTCCAGAATATCCACCCATCTAGCGGAGTTGAAGGCATTTCTGACGTCGAGTGTCACCAACAGGACGATCCGTCGCTTGGTGCGACTATATGCCTCTGCCTTTTGGACCGCGTTCACCACCTCTGCAATCGCATCAATGGTAGAACGTCCTGCTCTAAAGCCGTACTGCCGAGGAGATAGGTCCCCAGCAGCACGAATCGCGTCAGTGAGGCTTCCCTTGATGAGTTTCTCTAGCAATTTCCCAGCCGTGTCTAGCATGCATAACGGGCGGTATGCAGACGGCGATTCGGGATTTCTCTTCCCCTTGCTGACCAGCACGAGCCTCGCCACCTTCCATCGTACCGGGAAAACCCCGTCCCGTAGGCAAATTTTGAATGTGCTGAGCAGCAAGTCAGGACAATGGTGATAGACGAGCTGCAAAACCTCAGCTGGAACACCATATGGACCTGGAGCCTTCCTCGCTTTCAGGGAGAGGACTGCCTCCTCCAGTTCCAGCTGTGTGAAGAGTGGGCACTCGACTGCTGTTTCACCATGGACAGCGTCAACACGGACGGAATGGGCGGGGAAGAGTCCCCGCACTATCACGTCCATCTTTTCCGCGTCATGTATACAAGGCTTCCGTAGGGCACCAAGTTTCCCCATGACCAGCTTGTAGCCAAGGCCCCACGGATCCCTTTTTACATCGTCCACGAGGTCTTGCCAGCATCGGGCCTTGCTCTTGTTAATAAGCCTGCGAAGATATTTCCTGCCGGACCTGTATGCTGCTAGCCTAGTGTCTGCCTCCTCCCGTGTTCGCGCCCGCTGGGCCTCTCGCCGAAGTTTGTGACACGCGCTTCTTTGTTCGGCGATCTCGTTTGACCACCAGTATACTGGAGGCTTACCATGTCGGGGTCTCCGACGGGGCATGGAAGACTCGCAAGCAGCTATGATGGTACTCATAGTTGAGTTCACCAAGTCCTTGGCTGTAGGCCCTCCACTCCCTAGCGGAGCTCCCAGCAACGGTGCGTCTGCCGTAACCGCGTCAGCAAACCTCTCAACGTCCATCCTCCCAGTCCTCTATCCGAGGATTGAAGTTTGGGCATATGCACGCAGAGTGGCACCGTCGTGAATCTCAACAGCTATATACTGGTGATCACTAGCCGAGTAGTCCTCTAGTACTCGCCAGTTGTGTACTCTGGGTACCAGGGATTCCGAAGGAGTGTCACATCGGGTATGGTTCCTACGCAACCCCATCGGCGGAAAGTAGGGGTGTTACCAGTATTTAGGACAAAAAGCGCTGTTCTGGCCGCCATGTCCAAGATTTGCTTTCCCCTTGGGTCGGATTGTGGCATACCCCATTCAATGGCTCTAGCGTTGAAGTCTCCCCCGACCAGCATGTGGCCCTCTGTGTTCGAGACAGCGTCCTCCAGGGCATCGAGTTTGGTTCGAAAAGATCGCATTGCCTCGTTAGGCGTCAGATAAACACTGAAATATGTTATCCCTGAACACCGCACCCACACAAAACCATCCCCACGTCCATGGCCCTGCACCTGAAGGCGGGCGCTGTCTCGAACCCAGATGGCCGAGGTACCAGATTTGTCAGGGTACCACGCTTGCGAGTCCTTGTTATGATGTTGCTCGCTCAGCAACAGGAGGTCAGCTTTCTTATCCCTCGCAAACTGCTCAAGTAGGTCCTGGGCGTTTGTGCTTCGGTGCAAATTGACCTGCAGGATACGGATCATTTGAGTATCGATTTGGCTTTAGTTAGGGCCTCCTTGAAAACCCGGTATCTCCCTGTCCCCGGCTCATGTTTGAGGTCGCCGGGTGCTAGCTTAGCATCCTTGCAAAGAATGCATTTTGCCTCGTTCGTGCACTCCTTCCTTTTGTGCCCCGTTTCACCACATTTGTAGCACAGAGATCTCCTGTCGGGTCCCCTACAGCCATACGCGGTGTGTCCGTATTCGAAGCATCTGAAGCAGCGGATAGGGATCGCTCTTCTCCGTATCCTGCAGATCACCCAACCTATCTTAATTTTGCCCTTCGCCAGGATTTGCTGGGCGTCTTTATCAGCTAGTTCGACAATAGCCATGCGTTGCCCCCTTGTGTTTTCACGCGTCAATCTTGCCTTGACTTCACTTAAGCTGGGGAACTCCCTCCTAATGGCATCCTCTACTTCAGCTTTGTCCGTGACGCAGTCGAGGTCCCTGATTTCCAGGGTGGCCATTGGTTCGAGCGAGGCAACCGTTGCCGCATCTCCAAGAACCTTTTGAACCGCGTCACGGAATGCATCTTTGTTTGTGGCCTCTGGCCCGAATTCCACCAGCAAGCCACCGGTCCGGGTTGGTCGAACTGCTTTGATGGCAGTTTTGGTGTCGTCTGGCTTGACCGCTCCTTTAATTTCACGGAGGACATCTGTGTAGGTTCGGCCCTTAGTTGGTTTAATAAGCAGTGCCTCTCGCAAGGGTTTGCGTCGCGGTTTGCTTTTTCTTTTCTGCGGTATATCGGGGGGTTCTTTGTTCTTTTCGTGGTTGAGCTCTTTGTCTGTTTTTTCTAGGAGTAGCTTTTTGGCCGCTTTTTGCGCTGCCTTGTTTCGCACCACATGAAACTCCTCGCCTGGAGTGTCAACTTCGTTTATGGTCTCATCCTTCCTCCTTTTCTCACGGTCGCCTTCAATTGGGCTACCGGCCATTCTTTTGCTGCTGCTAGGAGCCACTGTTGCCTCGAGGGAGAGTGTGTCTTTTTGGTGCTTTTCGGTTGCAAGCCACCTCCGCCTGTAGTGCGTTATGCGGCCAAAAAGCTCCTCCAGTTCAAGAATGCCATTCTTGACACTCTTGCCTATGTTTTTCTGCACTTTGCAGGCAGCCCTCAGTTGTTTGACGATAGTCCCCGCTTTCCGAGTAAGCCGCTCCTCTTCGGCGCGGTCAAGGGCGATTGTGTTATTTGGCGCCACCTCTTGGGAGAGGCCCCCGTTTCCTAGCCCTTTTGCTTCTATCGCTTGGGTCGCGTTTGAAGTGGCGTCGACCAACGGCAAAACTTCTCCCTCCCCCAGTCTTACACTGGCCTCTGTTGGTATCGCAGCTTGCCCCGGATTGTGTACGTCTTGCACTGGGCGCTCCGGGGTGCGCTTAGTCCTTCTACTGCGCCCAAAGGCCGCAATGATGCCAGGTTGCACAACGCACTCTGCCTTGTTTCGTTCGTTAGTCCGTCTGTGGTCTGTCTCCGATGATTTAACCTGTGATGTTGACTTTGACAGTGTTTCTGGGGTTTGCTGCCTCCCCCCGCAATCGGTGACTTGTTTTATCGGTGTTCTTGCCAACAGCGGTTTTTGCCTGAAAGGGTTCTCCGTGCTAGCGTCCTGTTTGCTTGTGGTTTCATTTGTTGGATGTTTTTGATCTGTTGATTTTATTTGCTCCATTTTATTGGGTCCCCCCTCGGGGCCGCTATCTGCGTTCGTGTGTGTAGTCGCCTTTTTGGTCCCATGGTTATCTTTGCAGAGCAGGGAGGCCATGCGAGGGTTGGCACAAGCCCTTATGGGGACAAGTGCTCAGAGCCAGACCAGCGCTAATCGGGAGTCAGTCTCAACCGAACCTACACCACCAACCCAATGGTGCGAACTTCGAACGTACTCCGAGGCCTGCCAAGGTTTTACCGGGACGGAGACGGTATGATAGTTGAATTGGAGCCGTTCACACACGAGTTTCACCTCGGCGCTACTGTGCAAAGCAACTAGGTCCAAACCATCACATCCGCCAGCCCAAAGCGTCAATTCCAGTTCGTTGTCCAAAGCGTAGTCCAGATACAATGAGAGTCGTTACCTGTCATCCCAGGAGGGAACCTCACGGCACCCCCCATATCCTCGGGTCCGTGGGGGCGGCACTCCCCAAAGAATGCTAGCCTCCAAGAATGTTCTTGTCGACCGGCTTTCTCCCTGCGGGAATTTCCTCGGGTACGTGGAGAGGCCGGCAATAAAGAAGGATTCTGTGACGCAGTAAAGAAAGTCCTCGGCAAAAGTGCAACTATAGCCCCGCTCGAGCCGATGGCAACGATCGAAATACGGGACATGGACTGCGTGACGGACCTGGCCGAGGTAGAAGAGGCCATCAAAAGGGAGTTCCCTAGCGTGGGAAGGATCAAAGCGAGACTGACACCAGAAAACAACAGGGGACAACGCATGGCCGTAGTTGACTTGACCGAAAAGGACGCCGAACAATTCCTGAACAAGGGCAAAGTACGAATAGGGTGGGTTGTCTGTAGGATACGGCGAAAAGCAACGCCTCCTCAATGTTTCAAATGCCTTGGTTATGGTCACACCAAACAAGTATGCAAAAGACCCGATAGGAGTTCCCTATGTTACAAATGCGGTGAAATGGGACATAAAAGAAAAGAGTGTACGAAGGAGGCACACTGTATTCTTTGCAAGGATGCTGATCCAAAACCTGATTTTGGACATGTCTTGGGATCAGGAAAATGCTGGGTGCTCCAGGAAGCCCTAGCCAAGGCCAAAACAGAGCTTCGATGACCCGCATCCTGCAGCTAAACCTACACCGCAAATCAACTGCCCAAAATCTGCTTGAGCAGTTTGCGAGGGACATGAAAGCCGACTTGTTGCTGCTGAGTGAGCAACACCATAATAAAAGTCCTGCATTATGGTACTCTGATGAAACTGGTACTGCCGCCATCTGGGTTCGGAACAGTGACTTTCAAGCAGAGAGTTGTGGACGGTGGGATGGTTTCGTGTGGGTTCGGTGCTCAGGGATCACCTTCTTTAGTGTGTACCTAACGCCTAACGAGTCGATATCATATTTTCAAGCCAAGCTTAGTGCCTTGGAGTGCGCTGTCTCGAACGCAGAGGGCAAAGGGCTCGTTGGGGGCGACTTCAACGCTAAAGCAATCGAATGGGGCATGCCTCAGATGGATCCGCGGGGAAAACGAATCCTGGAAATGGCGGCCAGGACGGCCCTCGTCGTTCTAAACTCCGGAAATACGCCGACATTCCGCCCTATTGGCTGTGAGGGAACCATACCGGACGTGAAATTCGCCTGGGAGTCCTTAGTACGAAGGATACAAAACTGGAAAGTATTAGAGGACTACGCAGCCAGTGATCATCAGTGCATTCTGCTTGAAATAAGTGATGCTGTCTCCCGACGTCCGTGCTCTCTGCCTTCCACAACTGGATGGAACATCGGAAGGATGGACGTCGAGAGGTTCGTCAAGGCTCTCACAGCAGGTGAGCTGCAGGGAGCTTCGAAGGGGACGGAAGAACGGGCAGCTGAAGACGTGGTGAACTCTACTATGAGCAAAATCACGACTGCTTGCTGCGCTTCTATGCCCCGTCAAAGACCCCGGCACGGCAAGCCCACAGTGTACTGGTGGTCTACTGTAATCGCTGAAAAGCGGAGGGAGTGTCACAAGCTTCGGCGTGAAGCTCAACGGGCGCGGAACCGTGACGAGGCAAGCAACCAGGTGGCAGCATATAAGTCGGCCAGGAAATGCCTTCGCAAACTGATCGACAGTAGCAAGGCTCGCTGCTGGCAAGACCTAGTGGGCAATGTGAACAAAAATCCATGGGGCCTTGGCTACAAGCTGGTCATGGGGAAACTTGGTGCCCTACGGAAGCCTTGCAGACATGACGCGGAAAAGATGGACGCAATAGTGTGGGGACTCTTCCCCGCCCATCCCGTCCTTGTTGACACTGTCCATGGTGAAACAGCAGTAGAGTGCCCCCTCTTCACACAGCTGGAACTGGAGGAGGCAGTCCTCTCCTTGAAAGCGAGGAAGGCTCCAGGTCCAGATGGTGTTCCAGCTGAGGTGTTGCGGCTCGTCTATCACAATTGTCCTGACTTGCTGCTCAGCGCATTCAACGCTTGCCTACGGGACGGGGTTTTCCCGGTACGATGGAAGGTGGCGAGGCTCGTGCTGATCTGCAAGGAGAAGGGGAACCCCGGATCGCCGTCTGCATACCGCCCGTTATGCATGCTAGGCACGGCTGGGAAAGTGCTAGAGAAACTCATTAAGGGAAGACTCACTGACGCGATTCGTGCTGCTAGGGACCTATCTCCTCGGCAGTACGGCTTTAGAGCAGGACGTTCTACCATTGATGCGATTGCAGAAGTGGTGAACGTGGTCCAAAAGGCACAGGCATATAGTCGCGCCAAGCAACGGATCGTCCTGTTGGTGACACTCGACGTCAGGAATGCCTTCAACTCCGCTAGATGGGTGGATATTCTGGACACGCTGAAATACTCTTTTCAAGTTCCAGAATATCTAATGCGGCTTTTAAGGAACTACCTAAAGGACCGAAGCCTGCCCTACGATACGACACAGGGTCAACGAAGGATGGAAATTACATCGGTTGTTGCCCAGGGATCTATCCTTGGTCTGGACCTGTGGAACGTGTCTTACGACGGGCTACTGAGAGATGCCAGATGAGTCGCGCTTGGTCGGCTATGCGGATGATGTTGCGGCTCTGGTCACTGGACGCACCGTTGAACAAGCGCAACTTAGGCTAGGTATGCTAATGCGCCGAGTGAGAGACTGGATGACTGCTTGCGGGCTCAGTTTAGCACTGGAGAAAACCGAAGTGGTCATCTTGACAAAAAAGAGAATCCCTAAAGTAAGGATGATCAGTATTGGAGACATACAAATCGAATCGAAGCCAGCGGTGAAGTACCTGGGGCTACTGATCGACTCGAAGATGAGTTCCTCTGAGCAAATCAGGGCAACGGCTGAGAAGGCTGCTTCGGGAATATCGGCCCTGAGTCGACTTATGGCCAACGTAGGGGGACCCAGCCCATCGAGAAGACGCCTCTTGATGAGTGCTGTAGGGTCAGTGCTACTGTACGGAGCAGAGGTATGGGGCAACGTTCTCAGCAAGGAGGTATACCAAAAATGATTGGCACAGGTACAGAGAAGAGGAGCACTGAGAATTGCATCTTCGTATCCAACAGTCTCCGACTCGGCGGTGAGAGTGATTGCAGGCGTGATACCTGTCGCCCTCCTTGCTAGAGAGCGCCGCGCTATTTACCTGCGCCGAAATAAGGATGCGAGGGAGATGGTTGTCCGCGAGGAGAGACAACGCTCGCTCAACGATTGGCAGCAGTCTTGGGGGAATTGCACGAAGGGAGGGTGGACTGCGTGCCTCATCCCGGATGTGAGACCGTGGCTAAATTGAAGGCATGGTGAGACTGACTTCTATCTGACCCAACTTTTGAGCGGGCACGAGTGTTTTCAGTCTTACCTGCACGAGATCGGTAAGTCACGGTCTCCCGATCGTCGGCTGTGCCCAGGAGAGGAGGACAATGCCTGTCACACATTTTTTGCGTGTACAAAATGGGTCAGGCTGCGAAGGGCACTCTACAGGGAGACGAGAGAGCTTACCCCGGATAACATAGTTGCGGTGATGCTCGATCGCATGGTGAGATTGACTTCTATCTGACCCAGCTTTTGAGCGGGCACGGGTGTTTTCAGTCTTACCTGCACAAGATCGGTAAGTCACGGTCTCCCGATTGTCGGTTGTGCCCAGGAGAGGAGGACAATGCCTGTCACACATTTTTTGCGTGTACAAAATGGGTCAGGCTGCGAAGGGAACTCTACAGGGAGACGGGAGAGCTTACCCCGGATAACCTAGTTGCGGTGATGCTCGAACCGGTTGACAAATGGAACCAGGTGGCACATTATGCCCGGGCAGTCCTAAAATATAAAAGGGACTCACAGCAGCCGGAGGCGCTGGGGCTGGGGGATCGCTCTTCTGACATTTCCTCTTCCCCACTCCCGTCCCGCTAGGAAAGGGACTCCCCAGCTTGAAGGCGCCCCACGGCGTAACAAAACGAGACTTGGCCCGAAGTAATGTGTCAAACGGTTCCAGGTTAGGTTCTCAGATTGACAGGGGAGGTGTTTAGTGGGTAGTCCAAGGGTTTCCTCCATGGGAGTCAAACACTACCAGACTCGGCGGGCGTAAATGCCTTCACCTCGCTACCACAAAAAAAAAAAAAAAGATCAAGAGACACGTTAAGGGGACGCGGTTCAGGACTCTGGAAAACGTTCAACGTGCTACGACGAGGACTCTAGACAACATCGAGGTTGCCGACTTCCAGGCAGCGTTCGGGGATTGGAAAACCCGGTATCAGCATGTTATCGACTCCGATGGGGACTACTTTGAAGATTTCTAAAGAAAAATTGTACATATTTTCCCAATAAAAAATTTCCTGAGGTCAGTCCGGTTACTAATTATTCAGATCCTGTAGACCAATTTTCTGTTTTCTTGAAAACCTGCCGGGACTTGCTTTGTAGTATGAGCAGGCATGTTATCTTCAGTGTCTTAAGGATATATTGAAAGGGATTCCCTACTATAGAAAAGAACGATTAATTTCACGAAAATGCCCTGAACATTAGATTACTTTCTTTGGGGATATTTAAAGTTGGATGTCCACGGTTTAAAGCAGAAACAATTGAACATTTGAGAGCCAATATTCAACACATTATTACCAAAATACCGCTTGATCCAGAACGAAGGATGTGTGAAAATTGGACGTCTAGATTACACAACTTACGTGACGGTCATTGATATATTAACGACGACTAAACACAGTGTTTAAATAAAGTCAATTTCTTGAATATTAAAAACCATTTTCTTTGATTAATTCAATTCAAAGTTTTCCGCCTCTATAAAAGCCCTATAATTTCTGGGTAAATTGTTTGTGACATACTCATTTATAATTGAAACCTGGCGGTTATTTTTGAATGCGAGACTAGTTCCAAAAAATTTCAGGTACAAGCATATACCCACCCACCAAGCTCGTTTAAATTGGATTTGAGATGAGCGTCGACTTCTCGGATCAACCTTATGACTTTATCTCATGAAAAACTAAACGACGTTTTCTTTTACCGCCGTAGAGTTTCTCCTAATTCAAAGCAGCAGTTTTCGGCAAAAAAACTACGTAATTCACTTTCATTTTCCTAACATTCATATGAGTCAGTATATTCCTTATCATGTGGGGTGATGACAAGAATAATTGATGACAAGAAATTATTATCTACATGCGTGCACAATTTGCTAAGAGGCTTTAACATCCTTTGTCGGTTATGCCTGAAAAAGCGTTAGATGTTAAATATGCTTAGTCATTGCACACTAGCAGTTTGTCAAGCCTGAATATTTTTTCGTACAAAATACACAAGGTAATCTGTTCCACGTGTATGAGTCCGTGGAAGCTCTTAGAAAATTAAGAACAATAGAATCATACTTTATGATTTATGGATTGAAATTTAAGTTTTTCATATTTAAAGTAGTAGTACGTTTGTTTTTTCAGCTTACCTTTTGAGAATACTACCCACAGTTTTTTTTTTAAATTCTCCACAAAATGTTCATATTAATAATTGATTCCCAGCGGAAATTAACATTTCATACAAATGACTCAAAACATAAGATTCTAAGGAAAACCTTAGAACAAAGAATAGAAAAAGACATTCACTTGAGAAATTTTAGATGCATGCGATTGCTGAATAAAGCAAACTTACACGGTCTTCGCACGGCGTCCTTGCCATTTGTAGCGAAATGCAAGAATGAGAGCTGCTACGCTAAGGATAAATTCAAAGGAGCTGTACTACTTCTTGTTTCGCGGAGAATGTAATACGATTTTAATGAGCTGGAAATAAATGAATGAATTGCGAAAGCATTCCAGCGAGATAAAATTGAAATACGAAAGGAGCAGTGAAGACCATAGCGTGGGTTGGCACAACTGCATAAAAGGGAGCAAACAATGAATGCATAAAACTCGTTCTGTTATTTATGATAGTAGAAATACTTTTCGTAATACGATAGTTTCGACAGACTTATTTTTTTTCACTTTTTTATGTCATGGTAGTTGGAGCAGCTACAATAATTTTTGGCATTCATAAATACTGAGAATATTCTTATTATTTTGTTCTTCAAACTGAAACTTTTGAAGTGGCACTTGATGCTTTTGAGAAAGTTTTTCTTTTGTATCTCTGCAAAGCAACTTTTTAAAAATCAAATTCCACTTTGTTCGGTTCAAATTCAACATTTTCAAAATCAAATTCTACTTTTTGCATATTGAAATGTTTTCAGCATAATGCAATAAGATGGGATTAGTAATTTACATATTTATTTCTGATAAAATTTCTGAACATTAATAATAAATCATATAACATACAGGGTTTTCCAATAAGAGGTATTCGTATTCATATTAAAAGAAAAATACCATTTTTTAATATAAATGATCAGATGTTTATTTCATTATAAAAAAAGAAGCTATGCCATTAATAATGAAAAATATCATCAGGCAAATGACCATCATGACCATGCTTACAGGACCATATCCTTTTCATGGAATTTTCCATAACCAAATCGCAAAGTGGCTGCCCTATGTCGTCGATAGCCTTACGAATTCCACTTTTGAGGTCCTGGATTCACGCTGGGCTGTTGGTGTAGACCTTCTCTTTCACGTGGCCTCAAAGGAAGATGTTGCAAGATGTTAAATAACAGGATCTCGGTGGCCAATTGTGATCACCTCTTCGAGAGTTAACACGGTCCGGAAACTTTCCGCCGTAAAAGTCAATGGTTTCGTTGCTTGTGTGGCACGTAGCGCCGTCTTGTTGAAAATAAACGTTGTCCAGATCAATTCCATCCAATTTCAGCCATAAAAAACTATTAATCATCTCTTGACGGCGCAATCCATTCACTGTAACTGTTGCTCCAGCCTCATTTACGAGAAAGTAAGGTCGAATGACTCCGCCGGACCATAAATCGCACCAAACAGTCATACGTTGAGGATTGAGAGGCTTTTCAACAATAACTCTTGGTTTTTCGGAACCCCAGATGCGACAGTTTTGTTTGTTGACGAAACTACCGAGGATCATTTGTAATGATTTTTTAAATTTAACTGCGATCGCGGAACCGACCTCTCATCGGTTCTTGACGTTAAGTCTGAGTAGTGCCTGCAGATGGTACCAACCGTTCAACCAATCCGTGCACCGTAACCCATTCACGCGGTGGCTGCTTGTCGGCCAGCTAGATCGGAGAGGATTCGGTCGCGGGTCTCCGAATGGGTTACGTTCATTTACAATATTCAGCCACCTGTTTCGTAACGCATTTGAAAACGGGCATGTACAGATGGCTGAATATTGTAAATGAGCGTAACCCATTCGGAGACCCGTGACCGAATCCTCTCCGATCTAGCTGGCCGACAAGCAGCCACCGCGTGAATGGATTACGGTGCACGGATTGGTTGACCGGTTGGTACCATCTGTTGGCACTACTCAGACTTAACGTTAAGAACCGATGAGAGGTTGGTTCCGCGATTGCAGTTAAATTTAAAAAATCATTACAAATGATGCCCAACGTGGGGCCCAAAACATCCTAAGGGGATGAACGATTCGCGTCTTCTGACAAGTTGGTCCTTTACGGAGGATGTAAGGTACTCTGTTACTCGAGCCTCACAAATAGGAGCAGTGGAGTTGTGTGATACACACTAGCAGTCGCTTCACGTGAGTTGTAACTTCCGCTCTCCTTTGTTTGATTTTTTTTGTGCGACAGAATCCTTCCGATGTGTTGTCCCAGGTTAACCCCTGTAAGGACCTTCTATTTTCTTGATGGAACTATCAGCCAGATGGGGTTTCTCCTGTCGGCCTGGACTCTCAAGAAAATGGAAGGCTATCTTGCTTTTATGTCGCGGAAGGGTTCTACCTATTTCGTATGCGTGATAGGCGAGTGGTATCGGTTCAACGTTCGGTGGCGTATGCTGGAGTTGCGGAGCCCGAAATGCTTCCACGCGTCGGGAATTTTGACCGCGTACAAAGCCGTTACGGTAGCTCTACCACTTGTCTCGTCGAGTCATTTGACGTAGTTTAGAGACGGTTTTTGTAATGTATGTGGGTATGGGGATAAATTTTGTAAATCGACCGAAAGCACCCTTTCTTCGGCAGACTACCACGCACTCACATTTTCTTCTGGAGGAGTCGACTGCTGGAAAGGAAAGTATATATTAAATAAATTTTTTTTTGCCTATTTTCTATAAATAGCTCGCCACTATCGGCCACTAATCTAGTATTAAGCTTTTGCATTTATATATTAGGGTTATAGCAATAGTTATCATATTTAATATATTTTAATTTTTCCAGTAATATTAGCACCACATTAAACCCACACGACAATGGCGACAAAGCGGACCCTAGATAAGCCTTGGACCAGATCCAAAACGGTCCAACCAGCTAACTGCGGGATCTGCTTCGAAGACGTAGTGGAGGGCGTACACAGCGTGCGATTGGAGTGCGGACACCTTTTCCATCGTGCCTGTGTCCAACAGCTCCTCCTCACGTCCGAGCTTTGCCCACTATGCCGGCGACCCATAGATCGGACCGCCGTAGACGTCCCCCTCGGAACGCCCGTCTCAACGCGTGGAGCAGTGGCGAAAGGGGTTCCAGATGCCGAACCGCCCCATTCACTGATGGACCTTCAAGGAGCCGTAGGCGGTGAAGTTCCGGCTGCAGTTGTCGCGTCTGAGGTTACACCCGCGCCTTCCACCCACTCAATTGACACCCTCGTGGCGTTAATGCGGGATATGTCTGAGAGGATTGGCAACCTGGAGGGAAGGCTCCAGAACCTCCCCATGAGTCAACCACCCAGCCGCATGAGAACTCCGCTTGGCTGGGAGCCCAATCCCAGTGTGGCTATGCCCCACTCTCGACCATCTGATCAATGGGCCCTACCTCCAAGAAACTCGGGAATGGATTCCAGAGCGCCCGAGTATAGACCACGACACAGCACCGCACCTCCGTTGGTACCTCCAGTCCCCGAGGCAGTCCCTTACAACAGGTCAATCGAGGATGCGATTCCCCCCGGGAACGCATGGACACCTTTCCGAGACCCAACGCCTCGTATCATGGAGAGTTGGCGCCTGAACATCACGGGTTTCAACGATATGATATCAGCGGACCGGTGCCTTTTCCGGATTCAGGCGCTAGTATCCAGCACCTTTGGAGGTGATTTCTCGGCCTTCCTCCGGCATGCACATCTTTTGTTCAGCGAAGATGCTGCCGACTGGTACTGGAGTTTTAAGGAATCGACGCCACGTCCCACTTGGAACTCTTTCAGTGCAGCCTTCCGCAATCGATTTGATGATGGCTTCACTGAGAGAGAACTAAGGGAACAGATAAAGAAACGGATTGATTGACCGGTTGGTACCATCTGTTGGCACTACTCAGACTTAACGTCTAGAACCGATGAGAGGTCGGTTCCGCGATCGCAAAGAAATTTAAAACAAGTTGGGTAAACAGACCTACGCTCATGTCAGAAGGGTTTTGTATTCAATTTACAAAATGCAGTCACCAGATCGAATCAAATCAAGAAATATGTCAAAAACGATTTTACTGGAGAAAATATGAAATACGAAGATCATACTATTATTAACAAAGTTGAACGAATTTCGACTTCTAAGGTTTTTGGTATTGTTATACTCATAAATATCTTCCTTGATAATTATTGCAGATGTCCATCCGCGACGGAGGAAACACATTTTTCATGTATGTTCCCCCTGTGCTCCCACTGAAAGCAAAAACTGACAGTTTGACAACTGTTTTGAAAAGCTCTCATGAAAACTTTTATTTCATACTCATATCGGCTACGTTTGATGAATTTTTTTCAGGGGCCACTCTCCTGTGCTGTTATCATCGATTCATGGCCAATTTTTTCGAATTTTAGAATGGATACAAAGCCCTTTTGCTAGAAGCTCTCTCCCACCTCCTTGACTTGTTTCACATTAATTGTAGGTACTCATCTTCAGTCATTCATAAAATTGAATCAAGTGTTCAAGGCATGCACCTTAAACGTTGAAGTTGGGAAAAAATAGTTCAAAATTATTCAATCTTCGCATTTAAAACAGCCACTATTTTGTTTTAAGATTACTGATACCACTAGCTGATCCGATTCTCAAAGATATACATGACACCTATCATTCCTGAAATTTTCATCCAAATCCTAGCAAGACTGTAGTGTCTGAGTCGGTAAAAAGAGCATCTTTTTCCATAGCCATATGTTGCCATAGTCATAAATGCAGCGCATATTGTTCCATAGTAATTCAGGAAAATTCAAACCGCTATAACTTCGCTAAACATAATTCGATCTTTATGAAACTTTCAGGATAGATCAATCTTACAAATAGGCATCTACTTACTGAATTAAGGGTACCGTTAAGATTTTATTCAAAAAAAAACATAAAATCGATAAATCATACTATTACTAACAAAGTTGAGCGAATTGCGACTTCTAACGTATTTGTTGTTGTTGTACTCACCAAGGTCTACATTTCTGATTTTTTTCAGATTTTTCGGATCACAGGTGTCCAATCGCGAGGGGGGGGACACAAATTTTCCGTGTATTTTCCCTCCCCGTGCGCCCCTCGAAGCAAATTTTGCCAAATTAAGACCTGTTTTGAGAAGCTCTCACCAAGACCTTTCATTTGATACCCATATCGGCTACCTTCAATGAAATTTTTTTTTTCGGGGGGTCACTCACCTATATGGGGAGACCCCCCTTAAATACCTTATAAAATTTTTTTGTAGTTGAATTTTGAAGAGATCACTACTTTACATCTACACACAAAATTTGATGTTTCTAGCTTAAGTAGTTTCCGAGAAAAACTGCTGTGACACACGGACGGACGGACGGACGGACGGACGGCCAGACAGACGAACAGACTGGTCGCGAAACTAGTAGGGTTTTGTAAAATTATTTTACAAAACCCTAAAAACATTACACATTTCATGCATTTCAAGGACCCAATCAGCAAAGACACGACATTGTTGATGATCAACCGGCTTGATTTCTTGTGTTAACTAAACCTTATAAGCCTTAAGACCCAAATCTTTATGCAAAATACACTGCAATGACGTTTGTGGAATGCTCAATTCCATAGAACGATGAGGAATGGACAAACCTGGGTTTTCTTCAAAACTTTCGGCTACAGCAGCAATATTCTCGGCTGTTCTTGAGTAACGTGCACGGATTTAATTCTTCACATCAATAAGTTGTCCCAACAGCTCGAATTCTGTATTACGGTCCGACGAGGTGCTTCAAGACGACCCAAAAATGTTCGAGTTTTACGAACCTTCTCTGTTGAATTTTCACCATTTTCATAGTGAATTTTAATAATTTCAAGGCATTGTTGAAGCGTATATTATTTATTAATGGCGTGACTTTTACTTGTCAAATGTCAAAATATGATAGCTTCAAAGGTGACATCTACCAAAATAATGGGCTGTTCAAAATAACACCTCTTATTTGAGAACTCTTTATCTCGAGCTATCAGGTCTGTACAAGGTTGTCAATATCTTCAGATGGACCTGATTGCACTAAGTAACTAGGGTTTGTCTAACTTCTCTGTCTTAATGTTGCCAAATGCTATAAAATTAGACTTATTTTCAGGCATGCTTATAAATTTAACAATATATCTATGTGTTTATCTGTCCTGTCCGCTCTATCCTTGAATATTGCTCTGTAGTTTGGTCTCCCCGACACTCCTACCTCATTAACTCGTTAGAGAATGTCCAGCGAAAATTTACTCGTGTCTTGTTTTACTAATTAAAAATCCCATATCAACCGTATGACTGTCAATCATCCTTCTTACATCTGCCTACTCTGTCGTCCCGTCGCATGTATCTGGATCAATGTTTTCTATATCAACTCTGCCACAATCAAATTTTATCAACATTGTATGCAGACTTACGTTTTCGGCAATCATCGTGTTCTTCTCGGGCAAAAATTTTTTTCGTACTACCGTATGCCCGTTAACATTTATGTTTTTATCCTCCCATAATACGAATGGTAAGAAATCCTGATAAGCTTGAGCTTGGTCCTTTTTTCGACTCATACCTTACTTTGAAATTGAGACTAAGAAGCCTGATCTTTTCAACTCAATTAGACTTATTTGTGCTTTAATTTAATTTTATATGTATTTTGTTTTTCTTTTTTTTCAACTTAGTACTTACTATTGCTAATTCATTGAATATCTTTATATATATTAACTTTTTCACTTGATTCTAATTTACATTTATTTTATTTTCTGTTTGTTTGGTTCCATTTTGTAATTGGATTGTGTTTCATCTATTAAATGGAATTTTAGATAAATAAATGAATTGATTACTGTTGATGTTTTGAAAAAACCTATTGCCAATAAATTCAATTGACTGGTAATAGACTTAATGCCTAATAAATTAAATTGAAATCAAATTTAAACTTCTAAGGCAGGATTAATTTTCAAAACCACTTTGAGCATACAAACCTATGTGCATTGCACATTTTAAAAGTGCTGCCTTTTGCAACATCGTTTATCGAATGATGAACTCCCCATGCGTAACATGATAACAGATAGAGAATCGTAAATAAATAGGATCATTTGCCGCTTAAAGAGTGGGGTTAGTGAAATTTTAATTACATACGAAATATTTGAAAGCTTCGTGCCGTGGGGTTAAAAAAATGTACTAAGCAATATGTAAGTATCGTGTGTGCAAACTGGTGAGCGATGTTTTGTTGGGTATAACCACTTTATATCAAGCATCAAACAAAGTCACATAAGTCTCTAGCAACGTCGGCGCTGAGCGCAATAGATAGTGCGCAAAAGATGAAACGTTGCTAGGTAGCTACTATGCCTTTCTCTCTTTCATTGCTTGCATTTGCTTAGTGAGTCCATATGTGCAATATATGAAGTGTCTACAAAAAGTGAGGCGACTTTTCAAATTTCGCGGGCAACGTACATTCGATTTATCAATTTTTTTATTAGATCTTTGTAAAAAATTTTTTTACAAAGACCTACTAGTTTCGCGACCTGTCTGCCCGTCCGTCTGTCCGTGCCTCGCAGCTGATTTCCTCAGAAACTATAAAAGCTAGAATGCTCAAACTTTGTGACAAGGTCAAAAGTGATTATCTTTCAAAAGTTAAGGCCTTAACAAAAAATTTGGAAAATGTTTAAGGGGGTCCCCCCTAATATCGAATTGGCCCTTATAAATTTTTTTTAATCAAAGGTAGTTGAGTGGGGTATCAAATGAAAGGTCTTGATTAGAACTTTTAGAATCTGAAGTAAAAAAATCATTTGATGAATTAGGGGGTCCACGGGAAGGCAAAATGTACCCAAAATTTGTGTCCCCCCCCTCGCGATTGGACACCTTTCAGCCGAAAAATCTGAACATTATCACGAATGTGGAACTTTATGAGTACAAGGGCAACAAATACCTTAAAAATCGAAATTCGCTCAACTTTGTTAATAATAGTATGATTTGTAGATTTTACTTTTTTGCCCATAAAATCAAAACGGTACCTTTAAAATTTTGCCACTATATAGACTGACATAAGATATATATGTTAACAAAATTTAATTGAGATCGAATCATAATCAAGTGAGTTATAGCCATTTCAATTATATGGAATATGTCCTCGATAGCCTCACGAATTTCATCTTCGAGATCTTGAATCGACGCTGGGCTATTGGCGTAGGCCTTCTCTATCACGTGGCTCCAAAGGAAGAAGTCGCAAGGTGTTAAATCAGAAGATCTATTCAAAATAACACCTCTTATTGGAGAACCCTATATATATTTAAAATTGACTTAGGTACTTTTATTTTCTTTCAATTTTCATGAAAATTTAAGGAATAGTGTTTAACTTGAACAAGTTCAATCGGCCGAGAATTCAGAAAAATCATTTCAGCTAGATTAAAATGGCGGCTGCACTATGATTATGAAAGAAACTGTGCATCTTTTGTATAAATTTGAACGATTTCATATCTAAGTATTGGATGAATAATTCAAGTTATCGATTCACGCCATTAGAAAACTTGCTTCTAACGCTAGGATGTTTACAAAGACTTTCTGGTAGGAGCACTCTCCTGCTTACTCAACTTGTTTTTCGTTATGCTGGTACACTCGTCACAAACATATATTTACAATTTCAGCTATATACATAGTATGTTAAGTTTGTTTGTGCGAGGCATTATGGTTAGAAACGTTTTACGTTAAGATGAAGAACAACACTACAATCATATCTCAGCCACCAAATTCACTGAATTTGGCTGGATGTGACGTTTTCTTGTTCGCAGAACTGAAAAGATCTATGAAAAGATGGAGATTTTCAACGATTGAGGAGATAAAGACTGCATCACTGGAAGAGCTCAAGGCTATAATGAAAAGTGCTTATGAGAAGTGCTTCGAAAGTTGGAAAATTGATTATTTTGAAGGGAACAATATGAATATTCACGAATAAATAAATATTTTTTCCTAAAAATTCGATGTCACATTACTTTTTGAACACGCCGCGTATGATCCTACACGGCAGTTTAAGGGACGGAACAGACCACGATGAAATAGTCATGTGACCATCTTAATTCGCACATAGTTAAATGGAAGCGCATACATTAGGCCTTGGCGGCATTTCTAGCATGTCGATTGTGACAAGAATTTGCAATTTTTTCTAAAACCTAATTTACTAGGCATGATCATTTTTGGGCTGCAGGTTTTCGTGGTACTCGCACAGTTACACATTATTTGCTGGCATGCATAGAATTAACTGATTGTTTTCCTTCGCCTTAGTAACAATAATATCACTCTTTGACTATTTGCCATATCTAAATTCCCACTGATTGTCTTAAACACAACGGAGCATATGCACTCCTAGCAAAGACACACCTTCAACTTGTAATGATTTTCAACCATTTAAGGTTCGAACGCGGAACCGACCTCTCATCGGTTCTAGACGTTAAGTCTGAGTAGTGCCAACGGATGGTACCAACAGGTCAACCAATCCGTGCACCGTAACCCATTCACGCGGTGGCTGCTTGTCGGCCAGCTAGTTCGGAGAGGATTTCGGTCGCGGGTCTCCGAATGGGTTACGCTCAATTACAATATTTCAGCCATCGAACATGCCCGTTTTCCAAAACGCGTTATCAAAACATACCATACGGAGAAGAAACCTACTTTACGTTACTCCGTATTTCTTCTTATAACCAGTCAAGAATTCAAAATCTAATTTTTATCTTGCGTTCCCGAAGTTCCGACGCGGTACCGAAAAATATGCTACTCGAAATTAGCCCGACGAAAACTACTCTAATAAAATGTCAAAACTATAAAGGTACCGCGTACCGCGCGCGACGCGAAACCGACCTCAGCGGATTTGGCGAAACCCTACCATCGCGACGACATACCTACCCTGCACTCTCTCTTCCCACTGAAAAAGAAGAACCGCTGAAAAGGAAAGTCTTTAGTTATTTATTCGCAATTCATTTTATTTCAGTTAATCTGACCTAAACATCAAACTTGTTTCTATTATTTCGAAAATTAAACCAAAAAAAATTGTGAACATTAAATTTGATTGAATATTTCGAATATTATTGTTAAATTTTGAATGTTTCAATACACACTACTTATTCGAAAATTGCAAAAATCGTTTACACGTCTATGTACGAAATGATTTCTTTGTATATTATAGTAAATGCAATTGTTTTATTATATGGTGTATATCTACCCTCTATTTAATATGAATTGGAATTATTTTATTTGCTTTTCTCATATTTTACGATGACTGAATTCCAGCGTGCTATTATTTTACTATTGCATTTTATTTGAGTTCTACTGAAAAGTTGATTGTTATGCAAATTATGTTTGATGGAATAGCAACTTTGTAAAAGTACGGAATCATTTGAATATTATGCAAATTAGTAGTCCATATAAATTTTGAAAATATTAATTACTAAAGGGGAAACTGTGCACAGGACCTTTAGAGTTCAATTTATTTTTAATTTTATTTAAAGTGTGCTACTGAACACTTATCACCATTTAAATCGCTTAATCGAAATGACTTCTATTTATCTTAATCTAAATTCAATAATCGTAATGGATGTCGACTTAATTCAAGATAAATAAATTTATTTACATGTTTGCAGATGGCTTGCAGTGGTTAAATATAAATTAAAACAATTTACTTTTAAACCCATTGGGCCTTTTTTCTGAAAGAAACCTATTCGATATTCTAAATTTATACTTTGGATAAATATACTAATAGATTCTCACATTAAAATTGGCACATTAAGATAGCATAGTTGCAATGAACCTTTTAATAGGACGAATATGTATATATTTTTTTTTTTATTTTGCAAATTCGGCTTTTCTATATTTACTTCATCTAATTACTCATATGCGTTTCTTTCACTTAATAAATTTTAATTTATTCACATATATGGATAGTATTTGCATTATTAACCTCTAATCAATTTGGAATACATATCACTTTAAATCTTACGCTTCTTTTCTTTATGAAACAAATCAAAATCTTGTTGCACAATGCATAAAGTTCACTTCGATAAATTGCATCCTTAAGATTGATACCAAGATTGAATGTTTCGCTAGAACTGTTTCCAAACAATTCTATACAACAAGTAGTTTATGCACTAGGATACTCACTAAAGTGCTATTGCAGTAGAACTACTACATATTTCATCAGATATCGTATTGTTCCCCAGAACTAACCGTTCAAATCGATGCCAAGCATTACATTAGCCCCTTACGATGTTTTATGAATAGCTCGATGAAAGCTTAAATTACTTTTCCCCCTTATAAGAATTTTTTAATTATGGAAATAATATTGCAAATTGCTCGTACGATTATAAAATAAAATATATGTATCTTACGCTCGTACAGAATGCGCAACTCAAACACGGTTAACTTATAGGTAAATTGTTAAATCTGGCACCAATTGATTCGACGAGAAGAATTATCAACGTATTTAAATTGTCAATTGAAGTAGTTCTTAATCTTACAAGAATCATTAAAATCGCCAAGTTAATAACATCATTTTGAAGCAGCCTCTCAAATTGAAAATCTATTGTCAGCAAATATAAATTCTGCATTGGGCGACAGCCGTGTTTTGTAACCGATTTTCGAATGGGAAGGGCTCATCGTATTTATTCAGGGCAGCGAGATTTTGCAATAAAAATCTGAGCATACAGTGAAAGAATAGTTTTCTATTCTCTTCGAGTGGGTCGCCCGCCAGATGAATGAGTCAATTATAGAAAAATGTGAAGATATAAAAATATATAAGGTTTCATACAAGAAGTTAAGCCGTTCATATTTCCTACCAATAAGAGGTTAAATGCCAGTGGATAAAATTCGTGAATAGTCTATGATTTATGACATCATCGGTATAATACACTGGATAGAACATTTTACTTGTATAACAAACTCACGAATGAAACGAATCTCCGGTTGAATTTTAAGTTGAATGCGCCAGCGTTCTTCCAACAATTGGATACCGTAACAGTGTTGAAGGAATGAAAGATTTACAAAAGACATATTTTAAGCAAGTATACGAGTACATTAAAAGGTAGAAATCGCCAAGGTTTATAAACTGCGTGGCATTTTAAAATCCGATGAAAACTTAATATGATTCCCTGATCATAACTAATAATACCTAGTCAAACGTTAATAATAAATGCATGAACATTTACTACCGTTTCATTATATAAATAAATTTTCTTACTTTCTTTTTTTTTTGACAAGTAACATTTACACTCGTTTCTACGAACAGCGGTACCTTGCTTTCCATCAAACAGAACGTTCTCTACATTCTTGAACCCTATACTAAAGGAGTTGGCGAAACAGTAATGCAGTTGTAAAGCATTTCACATCTTAATTCGCAACGCGCTCTCCAGCTTAATATACATATATGTATACATCCTTCAATCAGGCCCATATGAGAACAAGCTTATGCGGAGCAACAGTAAAAAAGATCCTCGGAGCGATCAAACGCAACGCCACGTTTCGCCACGAAGCGCACTCAGCGCTTTCCAGCGCAGGGTTGTATTTATCGACATTTATTAGCACCCTCGCGATGTCCAGAATGTCCATTTCCTTTCGTTTTTAGGTCGTCCAATTTGCATTTCAATCTCGAAATTATTGAACACCGCTCCAACTTCTTAGGCACAAGACCAGATGATGGCAAACACAAATCAGAACGATAAAGAATTTCTCCTTCAAATTTTATCGTCGCCGTGACTTTCTTATGGAACACGCGGCGATAGCGAAGATCGAGAAAACTTTGCCAACTTTCCGGGATTTGCAATTTTTTTCCAAACGATCTATTATTCACAAAAACACCTCGGAATTTTAATTCCTTTTTAAAACCGTCAATCGTACAAAAATATAATTTCTCGTTGGCAACTAAAAATCTCTCTTATTTCCCGCCGTTTCTTTTTCCTCGTAGCCCGGACTGTCACTCCGACAACCATCGACAAAACAGATGTGCGGAATGGAACGCCACATGGCGGCAATGTGCATTTCCATTTGTCGCCAGTGGCATAGTGTTTCGATGGCCACGGTGGAGGGGGCATTCCCAGATGAATATGCCTCGAAATGTGTCGGGGTTTGGATTAATATTATGTTTCAAATATTTAAATCCACAGATCTAAATATTTGGAGAGAAAAAAAATATTTTCTGCGCAACGATATCCGCACGAAAGATGAAGTCCGCTTGCATTTCGAGGACATACCCATCTGGCCGGGTGCAAGGGTTCGGGATCGGAATCACTTCGATTCCCGGGCGTAGGCGTCACATTACAAACTGAAATTGTTAGTTCTGCACATGCCTGAAGACGACTTGAGATGTTATGAGAATTATTGCACACACACACATACGTACGATGTATATCGAACACAAGATAAGGCTAAGCGAGCTATAGGAGCGTGTAAAAATGAGAGCAAAACAGGTTTCATGCCCCTATTATGAACCCCGCGTGTAAAAAAACCCAATAGCAATAGAAAAGTCTGCCGTTGAATGACGCAAACGAATGTTCGTAGTTGTTATTGTCACATATTGAAAAAAAATCGCTCAAGGCTGAATATTTATTCACTAGCAACTTTGATCGCTACTGATTAAAATTCAGCGAGGTTAAAAATAAATTTCTAACATGCAACACTTGCTGATCGTATCAAGATCTAATTTTTTTGTCAAATCAATAATATACTTTTGAGCTGAAAAGCCAGATTTTCTTATGCACATCTTTTAGACACAGAAGATGACTCGAAATAGCCTTTGGACCACACTCACTACCTCCGCAATTGTATCAATGGTAGAACGTCTTGCCCTAAAGCCATACTGCCGAGGTGATAGGTCCCCAGCACCATGAAGCGCGTCAGTGGGTCTTTCTTTGATGAGTTTCTCTAGCACGTTCCCAGCAATATCTAGCATGCAGAACGTGCGGTACGCAGAAGGTGGTCCACGATTTCCCTTCCCCTTGCTGATCAGCACAAGTGTCGTCACCTTCCATCGTATCGGGAAATCCCCGTCCCGTGGGCAAACGTTGAATGTGCTGAGCAGCAAGTCAGGATAATGGTGATAGACAAGCTGGACCACCTCAGCTGGAACACCATCAGGACCTAGAGCCTTTCTCGCGTTCAGTGAAAGGGCTGCCTCTTCCAGTTCCGGCTTGGTGAAAAGTGGACACTCGACTGCTGTTTCACAATGGACAGCCTCAACGAGCCTTTCGACGCCCATCCTGCTGATATTCCATATAATTGCAGAAAGCTGAGAGCATGGACGTCAGGAGACAATCACTGATCTCAAGCAGAATGCACTGATGATCACTGCTTGAGTAGCCCTTTAATACTCTCCAGTCGCGTATCCTCCGTGTTAAGGACTCCGAGGTGAATGTTACGTCAGGAATGTTTCCTTTACAGCCAATATGGCAGGAAGTCGGCATATTTCCGGTGTTTAGTATGACGAGCCGTCCTGGCCACCATTTCTAGGATTCGTTTTCCCCACGGATCTGGTTGAGGCATGCTCCATTCGATTGTTTTAGTGTTGAACCCTCTCCCAACGAGCCGTTCTTGTCTGCGTTCGAGACACCACTCTCCAAAGCATTGAGTTTGGCTTGAAAAGATGATATCGATTCGTTTGGCATTAGGTACATATTGAAAAAGGTGGTCCCTGAGCACTGAACCAACACAACACCATCGCCCCGTCTTCAGCTCTCCGCCTGGAAATCAGTATTTTGAATCCAAATGGTGGCAGTACCAGTTTTATCAGGATACCATGATGCTGAACTTTTATCATGGTGTTGGTTACTCAGCAGCAAAAATTCGGCTTTTACGTCCCTCGCAAATTGCTCAAGCAGTAAGTTTAGCTGCAGGGTGTGGGTCATCGAAGTTCTGAGTTTGCCGCGGCTAGGGCTTCATGGAAACCCCGGCAGTTTCCTGATCTCAAGACGTGTCCAAGATCAGATTTTGGATCAGAATTCCTGCAAAGAAAACAGTGTGCTTCCTTCGTACACTCTTTTCTTTTATGTCTCGTTTCACCGCAATAGTAATAATATATCGGTTCCTTGCATATTTGCGCGGTGTGGCAATAGCCAAGGCATTTGAAAGATTAAAGAGTCGCTGCTCTTTGCCGTATTCTGAAGATTCTGGCCATGCTTTCTCCTCTATGGAACTGGCTTTTGATGACCTCTTCTACCTCAGCCAGATTTGTGACGCAGTCAATGTCTCTTATTTCGATCATTGCAATTAGCTTGAGCGAGGCTATAGTTGCGCTTTTGCCAAGAACTTATTTACGGCGTCGCAAAATGCTTCCTTATTGTCGGCCTCTACTCTAAATTCGACCAGTATGTGGCCCGACTGCGTTGGTCATACTGCTTTAATGGTGATGTCTTCGGGCCTTACGTTTTCCCTGATATCCCGCAGCACCTTTACAAAGTATCGACCATCTTGGGGTTTTACGAGCTATGTCTGCTGGCGGAAATGTTCGTCGGGGCTTCATTTTCTCTTTTTCGCATCAGATCTTTTTTTGTTAGACGCCCGTGCGAACTGTATTTTTGGAACTTATTGAAAGAGTTTTTTTCAATATTTGGAAACCCTTATCTGGTGATCCGCGCCCATTAAGTGCCTCTTCTTTCCTTCTTTAATCCCAATCTCCTTAGATTGGGCTAGATGACATTCTTTTATTGATTTTTGATGTTGGAGCTATCTGCGCATGCCCTTTACACTTAGCTCGCAGTGTTTGTTTAGCTTTCTAGTCTTCTTTGGCCCTCTGGTCCTCTTCGGCCTTCAACTAGCTCCTCTGATATACCCTATGCGGTTTAGGAGCTCCTCTAATTCAATGAGCTCAGTCTTCACTGCTTTCTTGATTTTTGGTGAATCGTATGCAAATTGCATTCTTATTAGAACATCTCCCGTTTTTCACATTCGCTTTTCTTCTTCATATCGCTGGCAATTGTACTGTGTCATCATCTTACTTGAGAGAAGTTATAGGCTTCTGTTTTCATATACAGTATTTTTGCCACATGGTGATCCAAAATCTGATCTTGGAGACGTCTTAGAGTCAGAAAATGCCGGGTTTTCCATGAAGCCCAAGCCACTGCAAACTGCTGCTTGAGCACTGCCTGAGCAGTTTACGAGAGACATGAAAGCCGACTTTTTGCTGCTGAGTGAGCAGCACCATGATAAAAGTTCGGCATCATAGCATCCGGATGAAACTGGTACTGCCATCATCTGGATTCAAAATAGTGATTTCCAGGCTGTAGATGAGGGGATGGTTTTAACATATGTGGGTTCAGTGCTCAGGGACCACCTTTTTCAGTGTGTACCTAACGTGAAACGATGAATTCAAATAACATCGCTTTATTTGTCTGGTCACTCCTGTCTTTTCCTGTCGTAATTTCCTCGGGGACATCAGGATGTTTCCTTATTGTTTTGGGATTTATGAACCTTGCTTCAGTCACCTCGGGACCGATTGCGGCAGTGACTGTCTAATTTTCGATGTTATTGATATTTTTTCCCACCGTTCGAACGTCTGACGCATCCTGCAGAGCTCCCCATTTTTAGGGTTTTTTACTAAAATACAAAACCCTATTGCAATCACGACCTGTGTCCGTCTGTCCGTCCGTCCGTCCGTCCGTCTGTATGTCACAGCACTTTTTCTCTGAAACTATAGAGGCTACAGCCATGAAACTTTGTGAAAAGGTCAGAAGTGGCGACTTCTTGAAAGTTCAAGGGTCAACAATTTTTTCAAATTGGTTTAAGGGGGGTCTCCCCATATAGGGAGGTGACCCCTAAAAATAAAATTTTCACCATTGGTAGTCGAGTAGGGTGTCGTTGGAAAGGTCTCAATGAGATCCTTTCAAAACAAGTCTTAAAATTGCCTTATGAGTACCGAGGGGGGCAGGGGAAGGGGAAATGTACGAACTATTCGCGTACCCCCCCCCCCCCCCTTGCGATTGTACACATTCCATCCGAAAAATCTGAAAAAAAACATGAATGGAGGCCTTTATGAGTACATCAACAACAAATACATGAGAAGTCGAAATTCACTCAACTTTGTTAGTAATAGTATGATTTATCGATTTTATGTTTTCTTGAATAAAATCTAAACGGTACCCTTAAATTCAATAGCAAACAGATGACTATTTATAAGATTGATCTTTTCTGAAAGTTTCATAAAGATCGAATAGTATTTAACGAAGTTATAGCGATTTGAATTTTCCTGTATTACTATGGAACAATATGCGCTGTATTACTATGGAAACATATGGCTATGGAGCTATATGCGCTTTTTACCGACTTAGACACTAGAGCTTTGCTAGGATTTGCATGAAAATTTCAGGAATGATAGGTATCATGGAGATGAGTACACACAATTGAAACAAGTCGAAGAGGCAGGAGAGAGCTCCTAGCAAAAGGGCTTTGTAACCATTCTAAGATTCCTCCCTCGCAAATGGACATGCGTGATCTAAAAATTCTGAAAAAATTATCAAGTTAGATATTAATGGGTATAACTATAACAAATACCTCAGAAGTCAAAATAGTTTCAACTTTGCTAATAATAGTATGATCCTCGAACATGACATGTTTCTTGATTTTATTCGTTGCTGGTTACTGCATTTTGTAGGTAGAGTGCAAAACCCTTCTGACATGAGCATAGGTCTGTCTACCCAACTTGTTCTTTTTTGGGCCGCTCTGACATTTATATCATTTTTTTGCTGTGCCCGAACGCACCAGGAATATCAGTGTGGACAAGACTGTCTGTTTGTCTCCGTTTTACCGGGACGGAGACGATATGATAGTTGAATTAGAGCTTTTCACGCACAAGTGGCACACCTCGGCGCTACCGCGCAAAGCAACCAACCGCCAGCTCAAAGCATCAATTCCAGTTCGTTGTCCAAAGCGTAGTCCAGATCTATTCAAGGTCGTTACCTGTCATCCCAGGAAGGAATCTCACGGCAACCTCTATATCCTCGGGTCCCTGAAGGTGGCACTTCTTAAAGAATACCAGCCCCCAAGAGTGCTCTTGTCGACCGGCATTCCCCAGAGAATACAAGGCTCCAAGAGTATTCCTGTCGGCCAACATTGAATTGCCAGTATATTTAATTTATATAGACTGACCTGTTTTTAACAGCATCTGGGTTGTTCAGCGATCTGACATTCCAGGATTCAATACCATATTCGTTATTTTGGTTGCGAGGTTGTTGCCGTAGATCTAATCTATTCCAAGGCTCTTTTATAGGATTCAAAATAATGTAGGGTATTTCAGCAACGAGAACTGAGCTCGTCACCAAACCTACATTTTGAAAACATGGTCATTACTTTCGATTCCATTGACAAATGCGGGATACCATTTCGTTATCAGACGTGGAATACTCAGCCTTTTACAAAAAGTGAAATTTACCAGCAAATATCGCAAAAGGAGATGTAAGTACGGCTTGATAAATGAGCAGTGTATGTGACTGCAGTTATTCACATTTTTCGGCAATTAATGTTGCATCATTGGGCAACCAGAAAATCCAATGCGCAACTCTTAGACCATGTTTTACGATTTGGTGTTCAGTTAAACTTAAAAAGTAGCAAAAAAACATCCATTTTACATAGAAATACTGGATTAGCTTCATGCCTTACACTTATTTAATTAAAAATATCGAATAATGAAAAAGCTGCTTTGGAATATCACAAATCGGGATGAAATACAGCATTTAAATATAAATATCTGATCAAATTTTATCAAAAGGACTGTCAACAATCTTAACGAATTCATTTTAATGTACAATTTTATTCGGATAAAGATATCTGAAATGTACGCAAATGTAACTAAAAGCATTTTTATAATTAATTAATTAATGCATGAAACTATAATTAATTTGTTTTGTATTTTGCAGAAATATTATACTCCCACACATTCTTCAACCTTTCTGCATCCTCCACAATGCTCTGACAAAACTTTCCCGCCGCAGTTTGGTCTTAACTTTGAATTGTTTAGTTTTCATATTCCAATATTTTCTCGTTTGATGCTTACGTTCTGAATATATAATACCTCTTGCAGAAGCGTATTTGCTTTCCTTGCTCTACTGCTACGTATTTTGTATTCTACTTAGAGTGAAATGCACGAAATGCTGCAACTATGCACACGGTGTTCGTACTAATTTTCACTTTAAGGACATCTACCCAAGTACAACTGATCCAACGACATGTTGCATAATTTGCAACACATTTAATTGGATTTGTAAATTAAGGCGAAACAAGTTGAATATTATCCTTTAATGGAAATTTAATATTCCTTCGTTGATACTCGTACCAAAACTGAAATTGGTTTGTTAGTATGAAATGGAGACGTCTGTGGTACATATAAACTGGTACAAATGGAGTTTCAATTCAAGTAAAGAGACATTGTTCCTGGATTTATTTGACAAGGATTGATTTCAACTCGAAGGAAATAGGTTTGTGATGAATGTAGATCGTTTTCGAAGATTAGCATACAATAAGCCTTGTTGAGCTTCTAAATTTGAATATGAACATAAAATTGAAGCTGAAATAAAAGCATATCTATTGTACTAAGATATGCATATCTTGTTTGCACATATTGGTACAAGTTAATGTTATTAAAATAAAGTACGATTAAGAAGGGGGTAAAGCGAAAGCACGGCCTTAAACGCTTTGGAGCTAATATGCTCAATATGTTTTTTGAAGGTTAGTTTTATATCGAATATAAGTCCAAGATATTTAAGATCCTTGCTGCAAGGAATAGTTTGCCCTAAGAAATTTATTGGTCGCTTGGGTAGGTGAGCTGGCTTACGCTTCCTGGTGAAGTATATTGACTTCGTTTTTGCAACATTTATTTTAATTTTCCATCTACGGTAGTATTGATAAGTAAGTTCTAACGCCGCTCATAGGTCAATTTTCACGATCTATGCGGCCAAAAATATTTTTTCACTTTTATCATTTATATTCGGTTTTTATCATTTCTATGCAATATTATATGTCTGATTAATGAAATTTTTCTTGTTTAAACACCAGTTTTTTTTTGGTGAAATGTAAATAAAAAAAATTGGAATAAAAAAAAATCGTCCTCGGATTCCATAAATAAAAAACACTGATATTCAAAAGAAATGTAGGATATATTTTATTTTTAAGTTAAGTCATACAATTTCCTAGAAAAACTAATACAAAAATTATGATGATAATACCTATACGAGTATGTACAGTAATTATATTTTTATTCAAATAAAGAGTCAACTTGCTCGTCATCTAAATCGGGCTCTGAGTAGGGATCTGCCGGCAATAGCATTGCTATTGTTTCGGGACAAAAACCTTTTGATATAGATGTCCTTTTGGGCCTCAGACTGCTTATCAGTGGATCCGAAGACAATAGTAATCTGTGATAAACATCTAGATTACAGTGTTCTCTAGAAAACTTCCTAGCGAAGTTCTGACGATATAAGCGGAAATGTTTATTACGAGCCTCTGCAGCCTCCTCCGACAATTGATCTATTGGTAGCAAAGCTGTTTCAATGATAGTTGCTCCATGTATTAAAATTTTATGCATAGTCGGTGTCATAGGGTGCCATCCATATAAGTCTATATACAATTTTGCTGTTTCTTCGGCGTATTTTTCGTATTTTTTTGTATCAATTCTATGGCCACTTGCAATAGTCTCTAATATAACTTTTAATCTGTAAATTAATTCGTAGTTTATACCGGTTATGTCTGCCGCCAATTGGGGATTTGCGAAAAGTCTTCTACTGGTATTACCATCATTAGTATTTCCAAAATTAGTTTTAGGCATGTCCACCAGTAATCCAGTTTCAATCCGAAACCTCTCTTGGATGTGCATTTTTTTTTGTGCTTCTAGTTCTTTCTCTTTGTCAGTCTTCCTCTCTCTTTATTTTTTAACAGGTAATTTAAATGCCAAATGTAAAACACTTTCAAATAGTCTAATTCTGGCGTGCAATATAGAGAGCCCAAAATTAATACCAGTTGAACTTGACTCCTTTTTATCAATTTTGTTAAAGTCTTTCGATGTTGCACCACAGATATAGCACCGACTAGTAGACTTGGTTCCGGTTGCAGCGTTACATATTTTTCCGTCCACCATAGTCATCAGAAAAGAATGGTTAAAAGTGAATTTGATATCGTTCAAATTTATTTCTGTTGCTTTTAGTCCTTTCACGGATTCTTCGACGTAATTTATTTCTTCCTTTGTCACATCAGTTGATTCTTTCAATAATCGAAATCTTATTGGACGGCAAAATCGTGGGGACGAGGGCGTAGGGTTTTGCCATATTACTTTTTTATTATTCTTTCCACATACTACTTTAAGTGGCACAAATGAGCTCAAAAATAAATCAGCATCTGATTCCATATCATCACCGAATTTTTGTTTGTATTTAGCTTGCTGAGAGTCAACGCAACCCCATTTATAAATTATATTCAAGGAATTTCTCTCTTCTTCCTTAAGAAATAATAGTACTTCTTGCAAGAAAATTGATAACCGCTTAAAGGTATTGTCAACAAGGCTCTGTAAGCTGCTCTCCGCACAGGTGCTCGTGACCCGCAAACATTCCTTTGGAGGATAGCATTCTTGTTTAGCTTGTAACAAAAGGTAATATGGAGGATAAAATGCCTTATTTGTATTTCGGATGATTTCGTACTGACGTCTTGTAAGGTCAGCCTCAACGAACATTGTCAGAGCTAGTAATGGTGTCAAAGGAGTAACACCATCATTTTTTTCTTTTTCTTCGACTGCTTTTTTATATTCGTGAGCTCGAGCAGGATCATTTGTTATTTCTTTAAGAATACTCGACGCATCTCTTTTTCCTTGTACTCTTAAGGTTGTTTGTGCAGCGTGGACAATGACGTCATCTTCGACATTTAACCTAATTTCTTCAGTTTTTCGACGCTTAGTTCGTTCACTTGCTTTATCGAAAGTTTTCAAAGGCCGCCCCAGTCGATTCAACAATTTTGAAGGAAGTTTGAAAGTTCCCTCTAGCCAAGACTCGTTGTATTTCAAAAAATCGTCTTCCTTTCTGTGACATTTCATCCACCTTTCCTTTAGTTTTGCTTTAAATGAAGAAAATCGGAGTTTTGTTGTTTTTAAATCATCATCAGTAGTGCCATAATTCGATAGTAAGTGATTTTCCAAATAATCGAGACTTGCTTCGAGAATTGGTAAATTTTGGTCTCTCATTATTCCATAAAGGTATCTCCGGGTTACAATTTTCACACCTGATGTGCTGGCAGTTCCTAAAATAGCGAAATACAATGATTATTCAAATAAGAAGAAAAATGAATATTTTATTGAAAAAAACTTTGTCGTTAAAAATGAGCCTCTTTTCATTATCTGCAAGTTTCTGCAGCTAATTTTAGTAATATTTACAAAAGGAAGGATGGTACTTCAAAATAAAAATAAAACGAACACGGAGTTTAACGGAGGAATACAACAAATTCACTTACTACTCACTTATTACTCTAAAATTTGTCTAAGAAAACACTCTTTGTTATATACTACGTAATTATATTAAAAAATAATACCTGGGTTATCGAAATCCATCACCTTCGCTTCAAAAACTGACACTGGTAAAGAAATATTTACGTTCAAACTTGTGGTTGCTTTAAACACTGTGACCTCGAAGAAGAACGCACTTGTTGACGGTCAAGGTCCAACTACCACTGCACGCTCGGAATGTGGGGGGGGGGGGGGGGTCGTTTTAATGGGTGATTTGAGATTTGCTGGAATTTTTTCTAATCTATGATAATTTGTTTTAAATGGTTACCGTTAGTTTTTAAAATCCAATTTTGGCCGCGTAGATCATTAAAATTGACATATGTGGCCGTTTCAAGGCTGGAAATAATGGAAGTTGGATCTACGCCTATGCTGTATATGCAAATGTCGTCTGCGAAAGCTGCACCTTGGCAGTTTGGTAAAGAAGGAAAGTCAGACGTATAGATGTTTCGCTTTACCCCCTTCTTAATCGTAATTCACGTCTCAACACCAGAAACAAAGTCCTCATCGTCAAAATAGCAATCCAACCGACCATCCTATATGGCTCACCTACCTGGATCCAATGTGCTGAAAATGGTTCTTAATAAACCGTTTGACTTCTCTTCTGAAAAGCTACACAGCCTTGCTGGCGTTAGTCCAATTCGTAAGCTCGCTGCATCGCGCCGTGACAAATTAATCGCGAAAGCAAAAGACTCGCCCAATCCGCTAATACATGCCCTGGTGAATTGAAAATCAGCAGTTGCTACCATCTATCTTTTGGCCGTAACCTAGCCTCATAGATTTTAGCTAGTTATAAGTAGAAAGTTATGTTAAGCTAGTATAAGTTCAGTAGAGGTTTTTGCCTAAATTTTCTTCTAGCTAATTGTAATAATCACATAGAAATACGATAATATGCATAGTTTTAAGTAATGTTCCAACGATTGTGAAATGACTTTGTCAGAACACCTACTATATTATAAGGCCTATGTACCGCATACATTCTAATAAAGAAATTATATATATAAAAAAAATAAAATAAAGAAGAATATTCAACAGGAGTAAATTTACTAAATGTCTTGAAATATGATGGAAAACATTATTTTTCTGTCGGGAATCATAATCACTTTTATTGATTTATCGCAATCTCATAATGCCTTTTCTATGTAATTGTGCCATGGCAGCAATTATTGTCAAGTAAAGGTAGAATGCTATCTGCAGATATATATTGATTTTTATCGTTGGTTGTCAAAATAAGTATTAAGATGTGTTTTTAATGTTAGGGTTCAGATTTTATATAAACTGTAAGTTTTGTAAACAAGCAAATTAGTAATTTAAAAAAATGCGTCTTATGACAGGTATATACGCTATAAAGATAGCAGTATCTTATTATTTCATGAACGCATCGATTGACTCAACAAAGATAATGAACTAATTCCTGACCACATTGCCAATATCCTCCAGACAAACTTCCAAATGTTGATACAGATAAGGACTCAGTTTTTCTGACGAAGAAGATTTGGGTGATATTGACTATCTTCCTTTCCGCATACAACGTTGTCATCTATCTTTCCATAGTACCAGATAAGGAGGAACAAGAAAACGCCACATTGAATTACCTACCCCAAGCATCTCTACAAACTGGAATAAACCAATTCCTAAGGGGAAAAAAAATCAGTCCAATAACATCACCCCTAAGGTGATCATTTTGCTTATTAGAGTGGTGCTGCTATCAAGATACTACAAAAGGTTAAACTGGAAAAAAGATCCCGATGTGCACAGCTAAATAGTATCAAATGCCAAACGACGTTACCGTTTTGACGAAATCATGAGATTTATCAATTTAGCTAACAATGAAGCCACTGATGGAGCTTACAAAATGTATGAAGTTCACCGGGTTTCTGAGCTACTCAATTATGCTTTCGGATAAATCATTCCGTGTCCAAACATTAGCACTGGCGAAAGTATGATTCTTTATTATGGGAAACATGGATGTGTTATGATTTTTATCGTTCGTTCGAGATTTCTTGAAGAAAATCTAAACCAATCTCTCATCGATTACAGACGTGTATTCTTGGTACGTGCTACCGGACTGTTCCCTACAGGTCAATTAGTCTGGATAACATTAGTCTACTGGTGCTGGCTGGCTAGCTAGTTGGGAGAGGATATTCAGTCACAGGTCTTATGTGAGCAGATTAAGTCTGGATGTAATTTTTCAACCACCACGTCAAATGCCCGTTTAAACAACGTTCAAAAGTGTTCCGAAGAAAAATTTCGTCATTACTTTGAGTCTGCCTTTGCGAGGCTGTCCATAACTCCACAACAACCAAAGTTAAAGCCACCTGTTCCCGATCATAATACCGACACAGTGCCAGACATAAGCTACTCTAATTCTAATCGAAACATTATGCACTAATAAAACACTGAACACAAACTAAGGCACCGCGTAACTGAATCAAATCACCGAGCCGAGCAGTCGCGGATTGTTAAAACCCTACGCACCCGGCGGCATACTTACCTCCCGCTCCTGTTTACGACTGAAAACGTTGCTACTGAAAGGAACGATTTTTTCTTGTAGTTAGCAATTCATTTTATTCTATTATTCCATCACTGGTCTCAAGAAAATAATCCTTCGTTAAAGAAAATTTTATTTTTAACATGATCAGGCTGAAAAAAGTAGCAAGTTAAAAGATAGAGTGATTCCAAAAATAGAAAGAACAATTAACAATGATTATGTCTATCAATTGAAATTTTTCCCTCACTGCTTTATCTTAGTTTTTCGCAAAAAAATTACGTATTCAGCTATTTATGTACGTATAATCGTCTTCTGTTGTTATTCATAACAGCTCAATGGTAGATACTGGCTGCTACTATTGTTGACATAATCCAAAATGCATGCAAAAATTGGCATGGTAAAATATAACAAAGATCAAAATTGAATGTACCTTTAAAATCAAATCTCAGAATAGTACAATCAACAAACGCAACAAAAAATGTGAAATCTATTGTTTGAAAAAATATTTAAATTTTTCATGACATGACCTGCTTTTTGATTCTACGTCTCGCATTTGTTGCAACTAGAGGTGTTTTAAAAATGCGCTGATTTCTGGGGAGGTTCCACACTTCACTTATACCCCAAAAAGTGAAAAGAATCAGACCATCTTGTTGAAGGGTTTGGACAGCAGAGAGGATACGGTCGATCTTCTTCAGGTACTCAAGGAGGCTGCACCAGATATTGATTTGTTTCAGTCAAAGCCTTTGCGACAAGAAGGTCGACCATAGAAAGGAAGAATTTACCACTTTACCTGGTACAAATTGCAAATAAGAGCAGTCCAAGTGCCCTTCAACAAATAAGATACTTGAATTTCAGAGTGGTGAGGTGGGAACGCCTCCAGAAAAGAGAAGTCAACCAGTGTTACCGGTGTCAAAGATTTGGACATTCGGCTGCCAATTGTGCCATGCACTATCGTTGCGTTAAATGCAAAGACGTTCATGCTCCGGGTGAGTGCAAATTGGCTCAGACGGAGCCTAAAGGAAAATTATACTGCGTTAACTGCGGTGTTTTTGGTCACCCAGCATCATATCGAGGATGCATCCAATATCAAGATGCAAAACTTAAATTTGCTCCAAAGCAAACACAAGTACACCGTAATATCATACCTTCCATTTTCGTCAAGCCCGGAGTATCATTTGCACTTGCCGCTGGAGGACGAGCAGAAAATGCTGGAAATAATGTAAGTGGCAATAATGAGCTGCTTCACAAAATTTACCAGCAACTTAATTCTTTATCGGAGAAAATCGACAAACAAGATTCAAAAATTAACTTTGCTTTTCAGCATTTAGGTCTTTCAAATGCCTAATAATAACTTGTCATCCAGTTATATTCCCATGGATAGGCTTCGCCTCATATCGATCAACGTCAACTCTATCGTTGCTATACATCGACGTGATTATCTCCTTGAATTTGTTGTTAAACAGAAGCCTGACATCATATTTCTCACTGAAACCCACCTCAATTCATAGCATTCTATTGAATTCAAAGATTTTGCATTCGTAAGAAACGATAGGGTAATAGGTGATGGGGGAGGTGGCACCGGGATATTGGTTAGAAGCCCCTATTGTTTCCAAAATATTGAAAAAGTCGAATTCAAAAACTTTGAATTTCTTGAAGTGTCCATCATCAAAATTTCACTGCTAGGTGGGGATAACCTCTTCGTTATCTCTGCCTATGCAACTGGTCAAAATGTTCTCAAGTTCAAGGAGGAACTCAATTCCTTGTTTGAAATACTCTAATTGAACAGGCTGCATAGTTATTATGTTTTTGCCGGTGACCTGAATGCCAAACATACATCATGGCTGAACGCCACCAATAATCCAAGAGGTGTATTCCTGAAATCTTGGATAACAGAGAACCAAATTGAATACAGGTGCAACCTATATGGGTCGGAGTTCCCAACATACCCTAGGACAAATTCATATTTGGACCCCTGCATTGCTGACGCAAGACTTGAATTCAGCTTTAATAGTCCTCGACGGAAACTGCAGGTGCTTCCTTACGATAGCGACCATAACGCAATCGTAATGGAAATCAATCATCAAAGGGATGATTTCTTCCTCATTCCAGTTCAACATGAAAATCATCGGTTGAATTTAAAACAACCAGACTAGGAAACGTTTCAAAAGAAGTTTAATCGCGAGTACCAGAAGCAATGTCCCCCTTCTGATGGTGGCAACGCTTGCTTAATGGTTCCTTATGACAGGAATCTAACTAACGATGAAATATATGTCTATTTGTCGAAGTTAGAGAAGCTGACTTTGGAAACGATTGAGAAAGTAGTTCCCAAGATTAAACATCGAAATAATATGGAAGGATATGAAACACCAACCATCGCAAGGTTGAAAAGGTTGAAAAGCCTTCTTCTCACACGCGTCAACAATATCTATCGACGATTTTTGGATTACAACCATTCCTCGTTGGCTTTGTTGAAATTACATCTGAAGAATGTCCGGAACTTAATCCGTTCATACTTCAGGAGTGAGGTCAGCAATCAATGGGCGGAAAAACTGAGGGGTATTAGCCCACAGGACCGAGATGGCGTTTTCGCGAAAGTGAATAACTTCTTCCGCAGGAAGTCTCGAGTGAAGGTATTGAATCTTGAAGTCGCTAGTGATGAGATAAATCTTCTCGATAGAGCTGGTATCGACATTGATAGTACGACTCCGGATAGAAATGGAAACAGGATTATATGTGATGGATTGCAGAAACTTGCCCTGATTAGAACACATTTTGAATTGGTTCATCTGCCGAACCCAGAGAGAAGAAATGAAATATTTTCGGAGGTCGTTGAAGCAAAAGTTTTCGACTTCAAATCAAGTCTGAACGGCCAATCAATTCTTCATTTCGATGAAACATTAACATCTGACTTCATACCGACCTTGAATCTTATTGATTATTTTGTGAGCTATGAAGACTTGTGTTACATATTTCGCAGAATAAACAACAAGAAATCAAGTGGTACCGACGGTATTCCAAATATAGTTCTCCGACATTTGCCTGAGGTTGCTATTTCAATTATTGCATATTGTTCAACAACATGTTGAACAATTCATATTTCACAAATGAGTGGAAAAAGGCTAAGGTATTTCCGATCTTGAAGAAAGGAAAAGAATCTTCATGCCCCAAAAGCTATCGCCCAATCGGCTTGCTGGCTAACATCAGCAAGGTGTTTGAAGTGATACTCAACAGAGCATTAAACGCCCACATTGAGAAATATGTGTTGATGCCGAATTTGGTTTTCGGGCCAGGCATTCGACCATACATGCAATAACGAAAGTAACCTCAGACATCTGTTGGAATCTAAACAACAAAGAATGTGTTGGAGCATGTCTCATTGATATGGAGAAAGCCTTCGATACGGTGTGGTTAGATGGACTAGTTTTCAATCTTCTTCAGGACAGGTTCCCCAGACACCTTGTCGCCATGATGTGTAATATATTATATGGGAAACCATTTGTTGTAACTGATGGAAATCTGACAACAATGCGCGAATTCAAGGTCTTGAATGGTCTACAGCAGGGAACAGTTACTGCGCCCCTGCTTTCCTCAATATTCATTCGCAAGCCATTGAACAGCTTTGATTTTAATGTCTCGCCAACGCGATCATTGGTAGCGTTTGCTGATGATCTGATCATCTGTACGGCAGACCGAAAAGCTACAATAGTTCAGAGTAATCTTCAAAAAATGTTTAATAATGTGCAGCTCTACACCGATAATTGCCGAATGAAAATCAAAGCACAGAAGTGCGAAACAATTTTGCCTCAGACAACGCTGCAGGGGGCCAGTCAAGACCTGAAACGTAATTGGAAGGATTTCCACATTATGGCTGGTTTAGAACGGGTTCTACATAAATCCTGCGTTCGATACCTCGGTGTTCATCTCAATCAGTACCTGTAATATACTGAACATGTCAAAATCATGCTCAGTAAAGCACTAAAAGTAGTCATGGCTCTTCGGCGACTCTTTCTTTCCAGATACATTGATCAAAAAGTCAAAGTTATTTGTTGCAAGACCCTGGTAAGGCCAGTTTTGACATACGGATGTCAGATCTGGTACAACCAGAGTGCTAGTACAATGGAAAGACTAAGAGTTTTCGAAAGGAAATGTCTGCGTGCATGTATTGGTTTGTACAGAAAGCCTGAGATGGATTGAAAGCACTATATATCGAATAGAAAAAATTATCAAACGGCTCAAGTGACGAGGGTCGATATCTTCATATTGAAACTTCTTCGGGAGCATATCGCAAGATCTGTGACTGTGAGTGAAAACCCTTGGATTTCACAGCCGTTCCACCCTACAGACGGGTATATTGTGACTTGCCTCACTACTGGCTTCGTTCCTCCAGAAGCATTCGTGTATTTGAACATGAATCGATATGTTTTTGATTCTGACGGTATCCCAATCATATATCACATATATCGACGGGCCACCGATAAGAAGATAAAATATCCTCCTAATTTGAGTTCACGAGACCAACAATCCCAATGGAGATACTCATGTGCTAGATTCGTTTAGGCTGGTCGAGCTGAGGTGGAACAATCTAGGTATTGGCTGAATGACAATGTCTAAATTATTCGTGTTCATTTTCTGGTTTTTCTCGTTACTTACTTTTTAGATTCAGCTCATTATTGCTACATCTGGTGTTGTCGTTTATTTGTATTATAAATTGGGTATAGCTTCCAATAGAAGGTAATGTTTTTTTTTTTGATTGAACTTATTTAGAATTAGGGTGGAATATATTAGGTAAAGGATATAAGTTGATTGTTGTGTTAGTAGTATAAGTAATTTTTGAATAATGCTGGCTGGTTTTTGCTCCTTTTTCCAATTAAATCAAAAAATATCTAATAATCTTAATTAATTTCAATTTGCTAGTGTATTTTTTTCATTAAATTTGATAACTTATAAATTTAGAGAGCCATTCGGGCCATTAAGTTTTTTATAGTTTTATTGTTTGGAATTTGATTTATGTTCTTTTAAAAATTTATAACGATTGGTATTAAATAAAGCGCTTTTGACTTTTACTTTGACTTTGAGGTGTTTTAAAAGCTCTTGTCAACAACTATTTAAAAATTAAAATGATTTTTTAAAACGTCACTTTGAAACAAATCTTTTAAAACTAATTACACCATCGAATTTTTTGAACAGTTTATCGAATATCTGGATTTTACTTGTGGAGAAATTTCAGGAAGTTCAAAAAAGAAGGATGTTTTTTCACCAGGGAAATGGAGGAGCCTGATGGCTTACCACCGCTGGAGGACCCGGGATCAGACATTTATATGCAATTAATGAAAAAATAATGAAAATAAAAACAAACAAGAAAGATTTGAACATCAGAAGTGCATTATGCTATCAAGCAAAGGACTCGAAAGAGTTGCCAGAGAAAACGAAAGAGTTACCAAGAAAAACGAATTCAAAATTTGGAGAAAATTATTTGAAAATTATCAAACGTCAATAAAACTTAAAGGATTTAGCCACAAAGTACGACCGGAAAACGAGAAACCACGACACATAAGACGATCGAAAAAAAAGTAGTCACGCAAAAAGCTCAACAAGGAAAGAAACTAACACTTCAAGATTCATAATGTCGATATCATACTAAGCGCGAGAGGAGATAACAACAGCGCAAACTACTATGTGGTACTTGCTGCAATGTATAACGATATGGATACGGAAATAGGTTGCCAAGAAAATAAAGGCAATATTAATGATTCAAATGCTAACTTTATCGAATATTTAAAATCTAAAAATAAGGGAAAGAAACCAACCGATGTGTCTGCTGGTTCTTTTGTTAAAATAATAAGACTGTTGTTCTACCGATTAATGTCTTTGGAGAGCGCGGATTAGAAGCATTACATATGATAGATAATTTCGAAGTAAAGAGAGTGACTCCGGGCAAACTCACAATGAAAACTAAAACACTAGCTGATTTCAAGCTAGCCAAAGATGCTCTAAATAGTGCGAAAGCTTCCCAGTTAACATGCGAGGTGTGACAATTAAGCAATGAGATTGCCGCGCTTGTGGTAAACCTGCGACCTTGAAACTTCCCCTTCTCCAGCATCCTTCCCCTTTCCATTGATATATTGACCATCGCACTAGCTTGTTTATTTGTCTGCTGTGTCGTGTTAAGTAGACGTGTGTTGGTGGTGACCGTCACGAAAATGGAGAAAAGAAATCATGAGCAACGCGTCGCGATAAAATTTTGCGCCAGATTGGGCGAAACAGCTTCGAAAACGTACGCTAACATTGTAAAAGTGCATAATGATAGTGCTTTTAGTCGTGCTCAGGTGTTTTGATGGCATATAGAGTTTAAGGAGGGACGTGGAAGACGGGGCGTGGAGCGTGAGACCAGTTGAGGTGCGGACTGATGCAAATGCGCAGCGTGTGCGTGCCCTTATGCGTGAAGATCAGCATTTAACAGTTCGAATGTTGGCCTCAAAACTGAGTATGAACCGTGTAATAGTCAGACAAATTTTATCCGACGATTTTGGGATGAAAAATTTGTGCACGAAGATCTTTCCAAAGAACCTTTCTGAGGAGCAAAAGTAACATCGAATGACCGTAGCAGAAGACTGTTTGGAACAAGTGTAAAACGATCCCACGCTGCTTGATCAAGTTATTACAGGCAATGAGAGCTGCTTTTTTCAATACAACCCGGAAACCAAACGCCAAAGCTCACGATGGTTGTCTCCGCTCGCCTCCCATTCGGATAAGCTAGCGTGAGCAAGTTGAAGGTGAAAACGATGATTATTGCCTTTTTTGATAGCCTTGAAATTGTCCGCAAAGAATTTTTTCCATCGGGGCAAGCTGTAAATCAAGTCTACTATCGCCAATTACTCAAAAGATTGCCAAAACGAGTCAACTAGACATCGCTCATAATTTGATCCTTCATAACGGCAACGTGCCGTGCCACACCGCCCTCAGCGTGTCCTAGTATTTGGCCTCAAAAGGAATCGCCGTGTTGCAATAGCCATCTTATTCGCCCGATATGTCACCCTGTGACTTTTTTTTGTTCCCTAGAATAAAATTGGTGGTCAAAGTCACCCATTTTGAATCGATTAAGGACATCCAGGTGGCCGTGACAAGGGTGCTCGCGGTTACCCCAGTCGAAGCGTTCCAGAAATGGTACGAAGCATAGAAAATGCTCTGGAATCTTTGTATAACTGCCCAAGGGGACTACTTTGAAGGGGATGGCAGAGTTGTAGAATAATTTTTAAATACACGGTTTGCATGGAATCAATCTCATTACTTAATTGTCAAACCTCGTACACTCTAAAAGTGGAGAAAAATCTAATTTCCTTGTTAAAGGGCTTTGACTATGGTGGGAATATTTGTTATCTCGTTGAACTGTCACAGGAAGCAGCACCAGTTATCAAATTTATTTAGGTGAACAATTTTACAAAAAGTTGATCAACTGTTGAAAGCAAAATGTTACCAGTTTATTTGGTGGAAATTTCAAACAATAACGGTTATAACGATTTTAGACAAGTCCCTTACAAACCTTAGCATTTACCTTAATATATAATTAGTATTAAAACAGGTAGAATCACCCAAGCTAAGTTATTTTTGAAATTTATGCGATTATGAATTTGATGGAATCAATAATAACACCAATTGAAAACATAGCATATAAGTTAGGACGATAGCATATATCTTTACAACCATAGCGGCAGCACCAAAAACTAGGCACAACAGGGACAGGCAACTAGTTCACCACATTATAAATACCATGAAGTGAAAAGAAATCAATTTTTAACCTACCCACTTCGATCGCACAAAGGCAATCGAACGTGCAATTTAATTGACTGGCTCGTGGAAGTAGCTGAGGAGTATCGACTCTAAAACGAAACTTGGCGTTGGAGCGTATCATATAAAGATAATTTTTATCCTATTCATGACGGTAGTTCAAGTGAAACTAAGATTGGTTGGAACAGCGACATTATTATTTGCACTGTAAAACAAAAAATCAGCAGATGTTGGCAAAGTTGGGTACAGTACGGAACACACCTATACGGAGAAGAAATCTCACCTTACACCTTCGTACCGATGAAAAACAGAACTCGAATTTGGTGTCAAATATACCGTGTATCCCTGCACATGGGGCAACAAGCTAGCCCAGTAAATTAGTCCACGGAATTAGGGAACCATAATTTATAAATAATTACCTCTAATAATCGAACCGTGTTTACCAGTCTTTGACAGTAGCCCCAACTAACTGACCAAGGAATCCTGAACGGACTGTAATACCAGGGCAGTTGTGATAACCTGTTACACTACAATACCGACAATATTGGCGATAGTTTAGCTTCCAATACGTCAAATCAGCCATCAATATCATCAACTTGGAGCTGCCGTCAATAAAAGACCTACACTTAAAGGAAAATCACTCACAAAGTGCAAAGTGGAAGTTAAGTTTAGCTCCAGTATAGAGTAAATATAAACAAACAAAAGACAATTGTCGCTTCAACCATACACGGCTACCAACGTTGAAAATAAAACAAACCCACCTAAATAAAAATAAAGGGAAAAGGCTCACAGTGAACATGTATGCTTACCTTTATTTTGCTGCAAAGAAGGTTGCAGTCACGGCTACGTGCAGATCCGAAATTTCAATTGTGGCACTGGAATTCAGGAAATTTGCGGCCGCCTTCACTGAAGGGTTGCTAGCTTGCTCTCTGCTGAAATCCAGCGTCAGGATCTATCAGGTAACACCTTGGTTGCTAATTTCAATGTGCCTAGACTTCAACATCCTCAGCCTTTACAAGTTGACTGCGTGTCTTTGTTTCGCGGTTCGCTTCAAAAGCATCGTGTGAGCAAATTCACGATTTCATCATACGTAAATTCGGAAAAACACCTCCGTTTCTGTTATGCAGAAAGCTCACAGATGAAAAGCGTTACCTCGCTTCATTCAAAATTGACATAGATGCTGACTTCCAACAAATTCTTCACCAGGACTTCTGGCCCTCGGGCGCGCTTGTTAAGGAATTTGTTTTGGTGGGAAGAAGAAATTTTCGGAAACTAAAGCAGCCCTCAGTCATTACGTAATTTTGGATGATGTCAACGCTGTTTATAGATCTAACTTTCAACCCCGTAAGCAAGCTGGCCAACTTATTTTGGATAATGTCAACACTCTTCATAGTTCCAACTTTCACCCCCGTAAGCTAAATAATCAAGTTTCCATCTTTTGTCAAAATGTTAGAGGTTTAAGGACTAAGCTTGAAGATCTTCTTATTTCTTATCACCTCAGGAACGATAGCATCATATGTTTTTCTGAGACGTGGCTGAAACCTTTTATTCTCGATTCAGAATTGTTCTCTGATCACATTATTTATAGGTGTGACCGTGATCTTAATGCCACAAATAAGTCTGATGGTGGCGGAGTCTTAATTGCCATCAGTAATTCTCTGTCTAGTTCCCTTTGTACTGATTTTAACTTTTCCCATGCTTTAGAATGTGTAATGGTCAAAATAGCCTTACCTAATAACGCGCATTTACTGATTACTTCTGTATATATTCCTTGTAATTCCTCCTTGCAATTATATGAGTCTTTCTTTGATGATCTCGCTTCTTACTTCATACTACGCCATCCTCAATCCAGAATCCTTGTTTTTGGTGATTTCAATCTACCTGCCGTTGATTGGGCTGGCACAACTGTTTCCTCCATTTCATCTTCTAATGCGTTTTCCCTTGTAATTTCTTCCTTTCTTTCTCTATGTGCTCTGTCCCAGTTTAACCAAGTCCGTAATACTAATGATCGACTCCTCGACCTAGTTCTTTTGAATGTTTCTGCTCATCATCTGTCTGTATCTCCTGCCTTATATCCCAATGTTTCTCCTGATCAACACCATCCTCCTCTTTCTATTAACCTCACTATAGTTCCTCTTATCATGAAAAATCCTGTCACTTCTCCTAAATTTAATTTTTTCAGGTCTAATTATGAAGCAATCAATGCAACACTCTCGTCTGTGAATTGGCTTCAGCTCTTTCAAAACCTTGACTGCGATTCTGCTCTTACGAAATTTTATGGGCTTCTCCATTACCTTAACTGTAGATTTACACCTCTACAGTCGGCCCGTAAAAATAAATTTAAACCTTGGTTGACAAGACGCGTTCCAACTGCCTTAAATGCCAAGGATAGAGCGCGTCGTGAAGTTAAACGCTCAGGTGCAGCAAAGGATAAATCCAACTTTTGCAAGTTGCGTTCTGATGCCAAAAATGAATTAAAAATTGCTATGAAGAATTACTTTTCCAGCCTGGAAGCTTCCCTCAATTTTAGCAATGTTAAGCCCTTTTGGTCTTATATCAAGTCTTTAAAGACTACATCTCATCTTCCTTCATCAGTCCGCTGGGATAATGTGGTATGTCTTCTCATCAGTCAATTTCCGATTTATTCGCTAAATATTTTTCCTCTACCTTCGCTCCCCTCCATGAATTCACTCCCTCCATCTCTGCGGGTAACTTTGGTTTTTCGTTCGCAACTCTAAGCACTGACCCTTTTGAAGTTAAATCCTTAATCAATTCCCTTGTTCCTAACGTCAGCCCTGCTCCAGACGGACTACCAAATATTTTTGTCAAGTCCTTAGCTTCGTCGCTTTCCTCTCCCTTGTCATTTCTCTTCAAGCTAAGCTTATGCAGTGGAACCTTTCCTTCTCAATGGAAAAATGCCCGTATCGTACCTATCCTCAAAAGTGGTGATCCTTCGTGTGTATGTAATTATCAACCTATATCCTTGATATCTTGTTTTTCGAAGTTGCTTGAGCGTTTAGTTCACAACCGACTCTCTGAACCGTTGAGCTCTGTTTTGGCTAGTGAGCAGCATGGCTTTCGCAACGGTCATTCTACGTCCACTAACTTAATTCAGTTCACTGATTTTGTTGCAAGGGGTTTGGACAACAAATATCAAGTCGATGTAATATACACAGATTTCATGAAAGCCTTTGATACAGTCAATCATCGTCTTCTTTGCAGTAAACTCGAAGCTTTTGGAATCTCTAATTCACTGTTGTCATGGTTTTCGTCTTATTTATCGACCCGATCATGTCATGTTAGATTTGGTGGAACGACGTCTATTCCATTCTGTCCTACATCTGGTGTTCCTCAGGGTTCAATCCTTGGGCCCCTCTTGTTCCTCGTGTTTATCAATGACCTCCCCTCTATAGTCTCTTCCCCCTCTCTACTGTTTGCGGATGATTTCAGGGTTTTTCGGACTATTAAGTCGCCCCTTGATTGCCAGTATCTTCAGGAGGACTTGAATGTGCTCAAAAATTGGTGTTTGTCCAATTTTCTCTACCTCAATGTTAATAAATGCCATAAGATGTCCTTTTGTCTTAAGCAACATCCTATTGCCTTCACCTATATACTAAACGAGGCCGCATTGACCGAAGTTACTACGTACAAAGACCTTGGAGTTACTTTTGACTCCAAACTTAAATTTGACACGCATATTTCCTATGTGATTGCTAAGGCCTCTAAAGTTTCGGGTTTTGTACTGAGACATATGCACAAGTTCTGTAATATCTCCACTATGATCCGCTTGTTCCTTTGTCTTGTCCGTCCATTGCTCGAGTATTGTTCTGTGGTCTGGGCTCCCCATTATTCCTATCTTGTGTCCTCGTTGGAGTCAGTACAGAGGAAATTTACCCGCTTTGTATTCCTTAAGCTAAACTTGCCATATCTTCCATATGAGGATCGTTTATCATTCCTTGGTCTCTCGTACTTGTCTGCGCGTAGATCTTATTTGGATCAGTGCTTTTTGTACCGACTCTGCCACTATCAGACTCCGTATTGTATTTTTGCGGAGTTACACTTTAGACACTCCTTACGTCCTACTCACGTTTCTTCTGTTTTTGTTATTCCATATGCTCGTACAGAGCTATATTTTCACTCACCTATTCTTCGTCTCCTAAGGAATCATAATAATCTGCAGCTTGGTCCTTTTCCCTCATCCTTTACTGCATTCAAAAGAATTTTGCAGGAGCTAATTTTAAATTCATAATTTAGTTTTATAAGCAATTAACTGTTCAGTGCTTTAGTTCGTTTTATATGTATATGTCATTTTTATCTATTGTATCTAATCATTTTTCTTATTTTTTTTTTTTTATTGTTATAACTATTTTTGCTATTCCGTTTTGTTATTGGATTTGTTGATCTATAAAATGGAATTTTGAAATAAAAAAAAAAGGGTTCTTTTAACGGGGCTGGAATCTCATCCGAGGCTAAGGCGATCTGGACAATGGACTAAGAGCTCTCTTTTGTTTTGGAAACCCGAGAGAGAAGAACGTCTTAGCGAGGAAAAAAATCGATTGATCACTTTGAGTAGAGGAATCATGCTCGATAAGCAAGGGAAAAGTACGACTTTGGCATCGTAATTACGCAGTTGGCAGCAACCTAAAGAAACGTTTGGCTAAGTTTTCATTTCTCCATCAGTTTCTCCAAAAATTTCGTTTCAAAAAGTGCACGCCTGGAAGTGTTGCTGTTAATTTGTTCTGGTATTCATTCTGCGTGCAAAAATCAATCGAACAGGAGATACAGCCAAGCGAAAAGTTTACTGGGGGCCCCTGTCGACGAGAGCTCTAGGTGAGGTTAGCTGGGTTATATATGTAGATTTAAGAAATACTTTCTTTTATTGTTGGATTATACTTCAATTCCACGTGAATTACAAAGTAATGTAAAAGAGGTATTTTCTTCTTATTTTCGCATCCACGAACGTGCAAAAATTTGTGGAATGTACCTCGGAAGCGTAAGTAAAAATTTTAAGGCGCATAATTTTTGCGCAAAACAAGTAGAAAAGGTGCTGAGGTGGATTAGGGCCCCTTTTGTTCTCGATTTGCAGCTCCCGGTGAATGGGAAATAAATCTCGGGATAAAAAGTTTGGTTTTTTCCTTCTGCTAAACTAGGCTATTATCTGGGCTTATTAGTCATTTACTATTGTACAGTGACGAGACAGTGAAGATAACTCTGTTGATCGTGGTAGTTTCCCGTATGATGCCCATCTTTTCTGGATCACAGCAGAACGTGGTCTTGAGCTGATAACCTCGTTTTAAGTTTTTCACAACTTTGTATGTTTGCCTTGAGTCACAATTGAGCCCTCAGCATGTATAAACGTCAAGTATGCTTGAGGCTCAACCTTGTTGGATCCAAACATGGTCGATCTAGTTTTGTTTGTCGCCATCCGGTAAAATTTAAGTCATTGTAAGCATACGTTGATGTGAGAAGTAAGTCAAACGAATGACTAGATTTCTGTTAGATGTTAAGTCAATCAGAATCTGGTTGTTGCCACTTGCTTCACCGTTGAGGCTATATACTCCCGATTAGATTTTAGTGTTAAAACCGCCCAGACTTATTTTTGTGTGATTTTAGGCAATGAATTGATTAGTCTTTTCAGGTGATTATAGAATATTTCCTCTGTTTCTTCGTCCTTTTCTTCGTTTTTACGCGGATTACAAACAATTGTTCATTGGCTGCCTTAAAATGAGTAACGTATAATTTGAGCTCCCTATCTACAATAAATACTACTCCAAATTCCCGCTTTTCGGCAGGTTTTCCACTTTTGAATATTGTGTGCGATCTTATATCTTAAATATCACTTCCAACTCAGTTCGTTTCCTCGATTGCCAGTATGTTTAATTTGTAGTGACTAGCCTATTGTAAAGCTCTTTAACAGTGCTAAGGTTATCCAGTGATCTGAAATATCAGGATTTAATATCATAGTCTTTTTTCGGTTTCGAGGTCATACCAATCCTATCCCTTCCGAGGCTCTGTTTTGAAACAACGTATGGTTTTACAGGGATGGCGAGATAGCCCATCACCCAACTTTCATTCTGGTGGCATTCTTATTACTTTCAAATCAGCTGTCAGACAAAGAAGATTCGATTTAATCTTCTTGCGTCCCCACAAAAGAGGTTATTAGCATTTCTGGGCATTAAATGTCCCAATGTACAACGCCAATACCATATAATTTCATTTGGTTGTGGGATTTAGGATGAGGAATCATTAAATCTGTGGGTAGGTGAAACAAGGTGATACCTTCTTTTTTCTCAACCAGGCTATGGACCGACTAAGGCGGAGTTGAATAATTATTACCTAAGTCAATATTCATCCTTTTGTTACCACTACTCCAGTTTTGAATAAACTTTCGTAAGGGTATAGTTTCCATTGGTTACCTACCTCTTTTACCACTGTTAAATTATCCGCTGTTAATTCGTGCTTATTGTTAATTATATAGCAAGCCACCGAGGATATAACTTCTGCATTCTGCTTTTTTCCTTGTTTCAAGCTGTCAGCTTTTCTGATGTGTTCCTACCATCTGCCTCCGACTAGTTGTTTCGTTTACCCTACAAAAACTTCGTCACATTCTTCGTTCTTTTCCCGCTTGGTTTTTGGATACTTCACGTCTCCTAAGATGTTCTTCATCTGCATTATTCTGCATGTGGCTACGATCTCCATGCCTTATTTCTTCATTATATTGAGATCCAAATGGTTTTTATTTGCTACCTGGTGGTAAACATTTTGACATGTTGGCTCTGCTTTCCTTCATTTTCAGTTTGTTGATTATCTTTTGCAGTACCACTTTTTGGTGTGCATTTGTTTCTGCTAAAAAGTAATAATGAAGGTAATATTCAAAATTGATTGCAATGAAAACTGTAAGCTTCGAGGGAACAATATAATAGATTGTAGGTTAGGTCTTAAATTTCACAATGGCATTTGATGGAACTTGTTAATGTGGAAAATTAGAGCAAGTTATTTCATTCTGCAAAAAATTATGAAAGTCGGACGGTCAACAATAAAACCGACAATTTAAACTGCTATTTTAAAAAAATTTAATATTTTTGTTCTGTTCAGAGTTAAACTTCGATCTGAACGAAATTTATCAAACACAAATTTTTGTCTGAAATAATCCAAAATTAAAAGCTTAAATTGTAAAGGTCAAAATGTAAGCAAAATTCGTTGTTTTAGCATCAACTAAATTGTCGAATATGATATGGCTTCCATTGGTAGTACAGTCAAAACCGCTTGTAACGAACATCAAGGTGCTTCGAATTTTGTACGTTGTAGCCAGTGTTCGTTTTAAAAGGTATCAGTTATAACGAACTGTTCGTTGTAAGTGGTCACTGCGCTCAATTTATTTCAAGTCTTATGATACTTTACATAAAAGTATACCGTGAAACTTTTTGTATGTGATTTGAAGCTTACCATATGAATAATATGAGAATATGCATTTTTAGGTCTTTGTAAAAAATTTTTTTACAAAGACCTACTAGTTTCGCGACCTGTCTGTCCGTCTGTCCGTCCGTCTGTCCGTCCGTCCGTCTGTCCGTCTGTCCGTCTGTCCGTCTGTCCGTGCGTCACAGCTGATTTCCTCAGAAACTATAGAAGCTAGAATGCTCAAACTTTGTGAAAAGGTCAGAAGTGATGATTTCTCAAAAGTTAAGGCCTTGAAAAAAATTTAAAAAATGTTTAAGGGGGGTCCCCCCTAATAAAGAATTGGCCCTTAAAAATTTTTTTTAATCAAAGGTAGTCGAATGGGGTATCAAATGAAAGGTCTTGATTAGAACTTTTAGAATCTGAAATAAAAAAATCATTTTTGGAATTAGGGGGTCCAGGGGAAGGCAAAATGTACCCAAAATTTGTGTCCCCCCCCCTCGCGATTGGACACCTTTCAGCCGAAAAATCTGAAAATTATCACGAATGTGGACCTTTATGAGTACAAGGGCAACAAATACCTTAGAAATCGAAATTCGCTCAACTTTGTTAATAATAGTATGATTTGTAGATTTTACATTTTTGCCCATAAAATCAAAACGGTAACTTTAAACTTCTTGAAATTTTGCAATTATATAGACTGACATAAGATATATATGTTCACAAAATTTAATTGAGATCAAATTATAATCAAGTGAGTTATAGCCATTTCAATTATATGGAATTACAACAACGATAACACGTGTTTATGATTCATATAGGGTTTTCCAATAAGAGGTGTTATTTTAATATTAAAAGAAAAATGCCATTTTTTAAAATAAATGATCGGATGTTTAGTTCATTATAAAGAAGAAGATATGCCGTTAATAGCAATAATTAACATTGGGCAAATAACCACTACGACACGCTTACAGGACCATATCCTTTCCATGAAATTTTCCATTACCAAATCGCAAAGTGGCTACCCTATGTCCTCGATAGCCTCACGAATTTCATCTTTGAGATCTTGAATTGACGCTAGGCTATTGGCATAGGCCTTCTCTATCACGTGGCTCCAAAGGAAGAAGTCGCAAGGTGTTAAATCAGAAGATCTATTCAAAATAACACCTCTTATTGGAAAACCCTATATATATTTAAAATTGACTTAGGTACTTTTATTTTCTTTCAATTTTCATGAAAATTTAAGGAATAGTGTTTAACTTGAACATGTTCAATCGGCCGAGCATTCAGAAAAATCATTTAAACGGGATTAAAATGGCGGCTGCACTGTGCTTATGAAAGAAACTGTGCATCTTTTGTATAAAGTTGAACGATTTCATATCTAAGTATTGGATGAATAGTTCAAGTTATCGATTCACGCCATTAGAAAACTTGCTTCTAACCCTAGGATGTTTACAAAGACCTTCTGGTAGGAGCACTCTCCTGCTTACTCAACTTGTTATATTATACTTACGTTAGCTAAACTGAATATTCCTACATACATGAATAGTGTTGAAAAGAGTAAGATATGCAGTAAGTAATATTCATAATTTAATGCGTTATCAAAATAATGTATGTATGTATTTCTCAAGTATTGTACATATATCCATTTACATAGCTATGTAAGTGTAAATGCATAAAATCAAAGGTATGAAAAAACCGTGACAAAATAATAAATCATAAGTTTGAGAAAAAGTTTGTTATTTTTGTTTGTCGCCTCTCTTTTACTTCTGCAAGAAATTTTTTTTCAACTGAATTTGAAATAACCAAAACTGCTTCTTCTTCATTTTGGAGAGTATCAGTAGCTTGAACAAACGTTCTCAAGATAGAACAAGCAGCATATGCTTCAGCCACGGTAGGAATTTTGCCAAAATCTTCGAATTCTTGATCTTCGATTTGTTGATCATCAAAAGTCAAAAGCGCTTTATTTAATACCAATCGTTATAAATTTTTAAAAGAACATAAAGCAAATTCCAAACAATAAAACTATAAAAAACTTAATGGCCCGAATGGCTCTCTAAATTTATACGTTATCAGTTAACCACATTTAAAGAAAAAAATACACTTGCAAATTTCAATTAATTATGATTATTAGATATTTTTTGATTCAATTGGAAAAAGGAGAAAAAACCAACCAGCATTATTCAAAAATTACTTATACTACTAACACAACAATGAACCTATATCCTATACCTAATATGTTACACCCTAATTCTAAATAAGTTCAATCAAAAAAAAACAAAAAAAAAACCTTATATTGAAACCTATCCCTAATTTATAATACAAATAAACGACAATACTAGATGTAGCAATAATGAGATGAATCTAAAAAACTAAGTAACGAGAAAAAGCACAAAAACAGAAAATAAACACAAATAATTTAGACATTGTCATTCAGCCACCAATACCTAGACCAGCCTCAACGAATCTAGCAAATGAGTATCTTTATTGGAATTGTTGGTCTCGTGAACTCAGATTCGGAGGATATTTTATCTTCTTATCGGTGGCCCGTCGATATATGTGATATATGATTGGGACCCCTCAGAATCAAAAACATATCGATTCATGTCCAAATACACGAATGCTTCTGGAGGAACGAAGCCAGTAGTGAGGCAAGTCACAATATACCCGTCTGTAGGGTGGAACGGCTGTGAAATCCAAGGGTTTTCACTCACAGTTACAGATCTTGCGATATGATTCCAAAGAAGTTTCAATATAAAGATATCGACTCTTGTCATTTGAGCGGTTTGATAAATTGTTCTATTCGATATATAGTGCTTCCAATCCGTTTCAGGCTTTCTGTACAAACCAGTACATGCACGAAGACATTTCCTTTCGAAAACTCTTAATCTTTCCATGGTATTAGCACTCTGGTTGTACCAGATCTGGCATCCGTATGTCAAAACTGGCCTAACCAGGGTCTTGTAACAAATAACTTTGACTTTTTGATCAATGTATCTGGAATGAAAGAGCTTTCGAAGGGCCATGACTACTTTAAGTGCCTTACTGAGCATGATTTTGACATGTTCAGTATAGTACGGATACTGATCGAGATGAACACCGAGGTATCGAACACAGGATTTATGTGGAATCCGTTCTGAACTACCCTCACCAGCCATAATGCGGAAATCCTTCCAATTACGTTTCAGGTCTTGACTGGCCCCTTGCAACGTTGTCCGAAACAAAATTGTTTCGCACTTCTGCGCATTGATTTTCATTCGCCAATTGTCGGTGTAGAGCTGCACATCATTAAACATTTTTTGAAGATTGCTCTGAACTATTGTAGCTTTTCGGTCTGCCGTATAGATGATCAGATCATCAGCAAACGCTACCAATGATCACGTAGGCGAGACATTAAAGTCAAAGCTGTTCAGTAGCTTGCGAATGAATATCGAGAAAAGCAGGGGCGCAGTAACTGTTCCCTGCTGTAGACCATTCAAGACCTTGAATTCGCGCATTGTTGTCAGATTTCCATCAGTTACAACAAATGATTTCCCGTATAACATATTACACATCATGGCGACAAGGTGTCTGGGGAACCTGTTCTGAAGAAGTTTGAAAACTAGTCCATCTAACCACACCGTATCGAAGGCTTTCTCCATATCAATGAGACATGCTCCAATACATTCTTTGTTGTTTAGTTTCCAACAGATGTCTGAGGTTACTTTCGTTATTGCATGTATGATCGAATGCCTGGCATGAAAACCAAATTGGCAATTCGGCATCAACTCATATTTCTCAATGTGGGCGTTTAATGCTCTGTTGATTATACCGATTGGGCGATAGCTTTTCGGGCATGAAGATTCTTTTCCTTTCTTCAAGATCGGAAATACCTAAGACTTTTTCCACTCATTTGGGAAATATGAATTGTTCAACATGTTGTTGAACAATATGCAATAATTCCTAATAGCAACCTGAGGCAAATGTCGGAGAACTATATTTGGAATACCGTCAGTACCACATGATTTTTTGTTGTTTATTCTGTGAAATATGAAACACAAGTCTTCATAACTGACAAAATAATCAATAAGATTCAAGGTCGGGATGAGGTCAGATGTTAATGTTTCATCGAAATGAAGAATTGATTGGCCGTTCAGGCTTGATTTGAAGTCGTTAACTTTTGCTTCAACGACTTTCGAAAATATACCATTCCTTCTCTCAGGGTTTGGTAGATGAACCAATTCACAATGTGTTCCAATCAGGGCAAGTTTCTGCAATCCATCACATATAATCCCGTTTCCATTTCTATCCGGAGTCGTACTACCAATTTTGATACCAGCTCTATCGAGAAGATTTATCTCATCGTTAGCGACTTCAAGATTCGATACCTTCACTCGAAACTTCCTGCGGAATAAGCTATTCACTTTCGCAAAAACGCCATCTGGGTCCTGTGGGCTAATGCCCCTCAGTTTTTCCGCCCATTGATTGCTGATTTCACTCCTGAAGTATGAACGGATTAAGTTCCGGACATTCTTCAGGTGTAATTTCAACAAAGCCAACGAGGGATGGTTGTAGTCCAAAAATCGTCGATAAATATTGTTGACGCGGGTGAGAAGAAGGCTTTTCAATCTTTTCATCCTTGCGATGGTTGGTGTTTCATATCCTTCCATATTTTTTCGATGTTTAATCTTGGGAACAACTTTCTCAATCGTTTCCAACGTCAGCTTCTCTAACTTCGACAAATAGAGATCTATTTCATAATCAGTTAGATTTCTGTTATTAGGAATCATTGAGCAAGCGTTGCCATCATCAGAAGAGGGACATTGCTTCTGGTACTCGCGATTAAACTTCTTTTGAAACTGTCCCCAGTCTGTTTTTTTGAAATTCAGCCGTTGGTTTTCATGTTGAACTGGAATGAGGAAGAAATCGTCCCTTTGATGATTGATTTCCATAACGATTGCGTTATGGTCGCTATCGTAAGGAAGCTCCTGCAGTTTCCGTTGAGGACTATTAAAGTTCCTCCTTGAACTTGAGAACATTTTGACCAGTTGCATAGGCAGAGATAACGAAGAGGTTATCCCCACCTGGCAGTGAAATTTTGATGACGGACACTTCAAGAAATTCAAAGTTTTTGAATTCGACTTTTTCAATATTTTGGAAACAATAGAGTCTTCTAACCAATATCCCGGTGCCACCTCCCCCATCACCTATTACCCTATCGTTTCTTACGAATGCAAAATCTTTGAATTCCATGGTATGCCATGAATTGAGGTGGGTTTCAGTGAGAAGTATGATGTCAGGCTTTTGCTTGACAATGAATTCAAGGAGATAATCACGTCGATGTATAGCAACGATAGAGTTGACTTTGATCGATATGAGTCGAAGCCTATCCATGGGAATATGACTGGATGACAAGTTATTATTAGGCATTTGAAAGACCTGAACGCTGAAAAGCAAAGTTAATTTTTGAATCTTGTTTGTCGATTTTCTCCGATAAAGAATTAAGTTGCTGGTAAATTTTGAGAAGCAGCTCATTATTGCCACTTACATTATTTCCAGCATTTTCTGCTGGTCCTCTAGAGGCGAGTGCAAATGATACTCCGGGCTTGGCGAAGTAGGAAGGTATTATATTACGGTGTACTTGTGTTTGCTTTGGAGCAAATTTAACTTTTGCATCTTGATATCGGGAGCATGCTCGATATGATGCTGGGTGACCAAAAACACCGCAGCTAACGCAGTATAATTTTCCTTTAGGCTCCGTCTGAGCCAATTCGCACTCACCGGGAGCATGAGAGTCTTTGCATTTAACGCAACGATAGTGCATGGCACAATTGGCAGCCAAATGTCCAAATCTTTGACACCGGTAACACTGGTTGACTTCAATTCAAGTACCTTATTTTTTGAAGGGCACTAGGACTGCTCTTATTTGCAATTTGTACCAGGTAAAGTGGTAACTTCTTCCTTTCTATGGTCGACCTTCTTGTCGCAAAGGCTTTGACTGAAACAAAACCAATAACTGGTGCAGCCTCCTTGAGCACCTGAAGAAGATCGACCGTATCCTCTCCGCTGTCCGAACCCTTCAAGAAGAAGGTCTGATGCTTTTCACTTTTTGCGGTATAGGTGAAGTTTGGAACCTCCCCAGAAATCAGCGCATCTTTTGCTGACTTGAGATCAACCAGTGATTTTGTCCTTATAGTTAATTTTTCGGCATTAACTCTTTTGATTTCGAAATTGGCCAGTTTGTTTTCGGCTGCCAATAGTCGAACCATATCTTTCCCGGTTTGTCCGAACACGTTAATTGGCGGAACTTTTTCTGTCTTGTTAGAAGCTTTTTCAGAGGAACCAGCAGAACTGCGGGCTGGTTTTTTCTCCTTATTTTCGTTCTTTAAATATTGAATAAAATTAACGTCATTATCTTGATTTAAATTGCCTCCGATGTTTTCTTCGATTTCCATATCTTCGGTTGATCCCTCCAGCGCTGCAAAATAGTTTTGGCTCTCGTTGGTGCCACCAGCACTTAGAACTTCCTCTGGAATTGCTTGCTTTGTACTTTTCTTCGGCTTTGTTACCTGTTGCCATTGATTTTGTGGCTGCGTCTTTTGAGGCTTCATCCCTTTCTTGAAAATATCCTTGAGAGACTGTATCTCTTGCCTTAGTTCATCATTTTCTTTCTGTGATTTGGCCATTTGTTGATTGTCCGCTATTATTTGCAGCTTGCACCCTCCATCTGCGGAGTTTTCTTCGTTATGTTTTCTTTTGGTGATTATCGCCAGTTTCGTATTTGTCGTTTCCCCAGGTTGCCCCAACGGTGGGAAGCCGTCGGGCTCCTCCATACCAGCGGCGAAATTTTCTTTGTGAATTTGTTTTTCGTTGCCAATCGAAGTAAAAATATTCGATGGAAATTTCCTGAGTCGATTACTTCGACAATATAAGATTTTTTCCGATAAAAATTAACTTCGGACTAACGTTTTTAAAAAATTAATTTAATTTTTGAAAACTTTTTTTACAGGAGCGATTTTAAAGACGTCTATACGCAAAGACTACTACGATCCATCCCTCAACATCGGACAATTCTTCACATGTTATGATTTTGTCATCCACTTTGACTTAGTCATCAGCAAAACAGTCAGAATCCAGAAGAGAAATTGCATCTTGTAAATCTCTGCATGCATTACCTTCATTTGCGATTTCCAACTGAACACCTTTAGTTAATCCCGAAGCACGAAAGCAGTTGATGATTGTTTCCTTTCGCATAGAGTCCCATGCCTTTGATACCATTAGTATAGCATCAAGAATGCTAATTTTTGAATTGTCATAGATTTCTGTTTTTTCGATGACTTTCAGTACTACCTCTTTTCGGAAGGAAACTTTCAGACTTCTTATAACTCCCTGGTCCATTGGTTGCAGAACAGACGTACAATTTGGTGGCAGAAAAATGAGTTTAATTTGTTTCAATCCTTCAACTGGAGGGTGGGATGGGCAATTGTCAACAATCAAAATGATATGCTTGTTTTGCTTTAAAAGTTCAATATCCCATTTTTTTAAAGTGCTTTCAAAAATTTCCGATGTCATCCATGCTTTTTTATTGAAATTGTATTTAACGGGTAGATTTTTCACACCTTTGAAACACCGCGGCATTTTACTTTTTCCGATGACTAAAAGTTTTCTTTTAACAGAACCTGACATGTTAGCTGCAACAAGAACTGTTACTCGCTCTTTCGAAAGTTTGCCGCCAGAACATTTCTCTCCTTTAAATTTTAGCAAATGATCCGGCGTCAGCCTAAAAAATAGCCCCATCTCATCCGCATTGAAAATTTCTTCATCAGAGTAGCCGAGCCTGACTTTTGTCCACACGTTTTGTATCCAATCATTTGTCATTGAACGGTCAACAACAGCTGATTCACCTGAAATCTTTCCATAAACGATGTTGTGGCGAGCTCGGAAACGTTCAATCCAAGACACATTGCACTTGAATGATTCCTTCTTAAAAATAGTGGCAAAAGCTTCAACCTTTGCTAAAATCATAGGTCCATTCACCGGTATATTATTAGCACGCTGTTGTTTAAACCAATCAAGTAACGAATTTTCAATATCCGCGTGATTTGAAGACCGGACACGTTTGGCTTTTCCGCACTTTTTAAATTGTTCTAAAATTTTCTCCCGGCGTTTTATCATTCCTGTGATTGTTGATCTTGACGTTTAAAATTCACGGGCAATCAAGCTTGCGGAATCACCGGAATCAATTCTGCAAATTATGGCGAATCGCTCTTCGATCGTAAACTGCTGCCGCGGCATGTTTCCGAGTGTAATGTGACGAGACAACTGAATTGTAAACCAGCGTGAAATTTTGTAAAGTAAACAAAGCCTTTGCTATGATTTCTTTGAACACCAGAACAACAAATGTACGCTATAACCAATAATTCTATAGCTAGTGTACCAACCAATTTGATCGTTCTAGCCGATATTTTCACTGTAAACGAATTGTTCGTTGTAAGCAACATTTTTCTTTTTTTTGTGGGTGATACTTTACGGTGCCGCCTATTTTGTTGGCTATATCAGATTGTACATTGTAAGCGGTGTCGTTATAAATGGTTTTGACTGTATTTGTATAATAGAATATTTTTCTTAAAGAGTTTTTAACTTTCAAAGTGCGTGCTAGTGAAATTATTATTTGTCTTTTGTATTTAAGGGCTCTGGTGCTACCAATGTGATTTTTTTAGTCTTCTCACAAGAAATTTAGCATTTTGCATATACTCGTATATCCTGGATTTAACGAAATTTGTAAACATCGTGGAAGTCAAAATTTTGCTTCGGTTTGTACCAAATTTACAGAAAAAATTTATTGATTTATAAATAATTTTTCTTTATTAGAATGTATGTAAAACAGAGGCCTTATAATGTAGTACGTGTTCTGACAAAGTCATTTCACCATCGTTTGAACATCACTTAAAACTAAAAGGTGTATCAAATTAGCATCTTGACTTAGTTTGTTAGCCAGCCAAATCGATCAAGTGTAAACAAAACGGCTTTAGACGAAAATGATGAAATTAGGCACAGAAATTCATTAAAATGCGCAATGATGTTTGCAATAAAAAATCCAAAGTCGACTTGTCTGAAACGAATTGGCCGCAACTCTAAGGTTGAAAAATGTTCATATATGTATCTTTTATGGTATAGTTATGACCAAACCGTTGTTAATGGCGGCTAGTAAAACTCCGTTATTTTAAAGGTTCCAAAATATCGCATTTTTGATTTGATCTGCGTGAAACTTAAAAATAAGATTAATTGTGGTCATATCCAATGATTTTATTGTTCTAATGATCATCCATTTGCAAATTTCAAAAAGGCGATGGTTCAAATATAACATTTTTTCCTTTTTTTGTGGTCGTCTAGCACCCATGGTTTTCAACGAGTTTTGATGATTCTTAAAATTATGGATTTTTAATTAAAAAAATGTGAAAATCAGATGATAAATAAACAGTCAAAAATTTAAAACTTAATATATTTAGCTGGCATTTTCAATGAGAAATGCTCTGTTCAGATTAAAACTCCGTCTTAGCGAGATTTGGAAGAGTGGTCAATGACACTCTGAGATAGATATTTTTTAAAATAATTTAAAACCAAAAGTATAGATTTAAAATAAGGGGCGCTCTAAAGCTCAAAATGTAGATGAAATTCAATATTTTAGTAGCAACTGAAGTGCTGAATTCACTTTATTTGCTTGAAAATGTTTAAAACGGCTTACATTGGAAGTATATATACAACAGAACAATTTTTTGGAAAAAATGATTAAATTTCAAAGTGGCGATCAATCAAATTATTATTTGATTTGAGGTGGTTATGAGAAATTTGTATTTCCAGCTGGTTGTGTTAACGGGGCTCTTTAACACTATACAGCTTTCCAATTATATTTTCTGGAATAAAAGTCCATTAAATGCGAACCCCAAATGTGCTATACCAATTGAATTTTACATCTTCCATCCTAGTCACAATTGAATATTTGTCTTTAACAGAAACTAAAGTCTTGAGCAGATGTTCTTGATCGAAATGAATGTTCCGTTTTCCAACGATTCCCAACTAATTTATCACTACCATTAACGACTCCTACAATTAACGCTCCAACTTTTAAATCTTTTTGTGTTGGTTTTCGCCTTTCATGTCCTTCGTTTAGGTCCGTTTTGCTGGTAGAATATACGTAGTATGAACGAGTGTAAGCGAGTGTTGTGTAAATGAATGGTTTTACTGGTTGATGGTACCCATTTTCGGAAGTGGACGAAAATCCCCTGTAAAATTATTGCACGAAGATGTAATCGACCCAACTATTATTCTTCCTGCCGAACTGTCCAAAATGAGCCATTAAGTACTTTGTGCGAATTTCCGAATGTCTTCATGAGGTCGACGTTGGTATTAAAGTCTGTTCATTGGATGGTATTTGTTAAGAGTCACTTTGGAAAATTATGTGAAATATGTGATCGTGCAGTGCTCGTTCAATATCGGGCTGAACATGTTCGGGTGAAAGTCTTAAAATATTTGAAAGTTATTTAACTTCAGTCGTGGATCTATCACTTTCTATATTGCCCAGAATTTTACTTACTGAATTTTCTGCTTCCTTGAATGAATAAATAAATGATAATAAATGTTATTTTATAACAATTAATGTTTTATTCAACCCGACTCTATTTATTGTTTCCAAAAACTGTGTATATGTTTAATTTCTACAATTGTACATTTCGTCCAGAACTCTAGGACTTCTTCAGTGTAAACTACTCTCATCATAGCGCCTAACTACTTATTCAATTCACTGTCACCTGACTAATTACTTTTTAAGCCATTTAATCAATTTACCTAGGTCTTGATTTCATTTATTAATTATAGGGATATTGCTTATACCTGTATATAGTTTGCTAATCTTTCTTTCTTATTTTATGACTTTTAGATTATTCCCACTTATCGCATGGTTCGTTTTAGTCGCATAACTTGCTACCATTGATTTTAATTGGTGCTTTTTAATCTTTTTATATAGTTCGATACATTTTTTATATTCATTAAATCTGACCACGGCTAATCTCTTCGTTTGTCCACTCTCCTCACTCAGTTTGGTATATTTCGCTTTTCTCCTTTTTTTCGATTTGATGCTTCTCGTTGCTGAACCAATCTAATTAGCCCAGTCATATTAGGGCTTTCACCTCGGAATGAAAGATAATAAGCTGCAAATTGGTATGAACCTTTGTTTTGTCATTCTAAATGTTGTCTCAAAAGTCACAATCGTTATCGTGTTCGCGTCTCAAGATATTCAAGGTCAAAGGTCACAAAAATCGGTTTTTCGCGAATATCTGGCTTCCTATCGGTTAAATGAGATTTGCATTTATTATAAAAGTTGTAGGCTATAAAATTCCCTACAACTTTTGTTTAAACTTTTTTTTCATACGACCAACCGTTTTGAAGGTAGAGCGCGAAGAGTGCACATCGTACAGTCATATACGGCCTAATGCAAGGTCAAGCGTGAGTTATGGTTATCAGTACGTTATAAAGTCAATTATTTACTTGGAAATTATAATTATTAAACAATGCCTATTATTTATGTACTAACTATTAATTATTTATATTTAATTAAAGTAAGTAACTTGATTATTTATATATAATTATTCATATTTAACTATTTAAGAATATCGGGATCATATGTATTTTCTTCATCGGGATTACTTGGATACAGTGAAGCGTTGAGGCAAGCTTGTCCGTTGCACTGGCCGCAAGCTAAAGAACATTGTAGCCCTGATTTTCTGCATCCACAGCGGGAACCACAACCATTTTTGCAATTGCAAAATATTACGAGTATATATATATATATATATATATATATATATATATATATATATATATATATATATATATATATATACAAGGGTGGTTCAAATATGATGGAGACAAACGCTGTAGATGGCGCGCATGTACGTTTTGAAGATCGTGGCTTGAATATGCAATAGCTGGATCCCTTACAAACAGTGTGGCATAGTTTTCGTCGGGAGTGCGGTTTCACACGGATGAAAGAATTTTAGAGCTGATTTCTGTTTGAAAGACAAAGGCAGCTGTGGACACTCAGGATGGACCACTATGGCCCTTATTAGAAGTATGCTTGCCATAAAATATTGTACACAAGATAGCGAACATCACTAAATTCCTAAAAAAATGAAACCAGAACACACTGCATTGTAAGTAATTGAAAGCACTCTCCCAAATTTACTCTCTCCGATGATTAAATGTCTTTCTTTTTGAAAAATACTCTCTGTGGTTAAAACCTGGATTAATATTTAACAAGCAACTTTCGAAAATTTTAGAGAAAGCGCAAAATAAGTTAAACTGACAGACGAAAGATGATTAAAGCGAAAAATGGCTCATATAACGCAACAGATGAAATTTAAGCAATAAATATTATATGTATGCTCATTTGCATTAAAATATTAGAAAGGATGCATGAGATATAATAATGGCTCTTTTCTGTAAATGTGATGATAATCACTTTTAAGTAGTGTAAATTTCAATGATTGTCATTTGTTTTGACAGTTTGTAACCATGCATTGATTCATTGAGTTGAGTTGCACAGTGCATAATGTATGTAGCCATCAAACTAATTTATTCTGCTTTTTAGATAACCCATTTGTGACCGATGGGATTCACATAAATGCATTTCTTGCCATTTGTCCAAGAAACTAGTCTAGGTACTATATGTGTCATCAGTATATTACTTAGCCTATTGGGTAATAAAATCCAAATCAATAAGCTTCTCTGTGCAATACATTTTTGGGGACTGATACGCTTCGAGGACACATTATGAGTTTATACCGATGCATGAATGCATACGTTGTGTTCCTTGTATAAGTCCTGGTATACCTCCCTACTATCTTTTGTGTGTAAAAAATGTGTCGCAGGCATAATTTTTCTCTATTGCGCAAAACTTGCAGTCGGGGAGCCCCAACTTACCAATCTTGTGCAAGTAAGACTGAAGAATTTCATGTCCGTTTCAGAGGTGGGTCAGTTAGAAGTCAGTCGGGCCGGGCATTCAATGGAGCCACGGTCTCAGATGAGAAATGAGGCACGTAGCCTGTTAGAACTAGTATAAACCAAACAATGTAAATTTTCATAGCTACCTAAATAGCTCAGTAGTTGGAGCTACTGCCAATGCCTTTATTATGTCATTCTATTGGGTCGAATAATACTCCCTCTTGTGTCAACTGTTTTTCTGTGCTAACTAGATTATAAATAAACCTCGGTATACCAATTTAATCTTTTGTTATTTTCGCCCAATCCCATCAGGTTATGGCCCCAGGATACGCGATAAATAAGTGTGCGTAAAAATTTATTTTCTGAAAGTCGCAATATTCAAGGAAGACGCGATGTCGCGTGGGGACGAGGTGCCAGTGCCGGCGCAATTATCTTCAACAGCAACAAGTTCTGGAATTACAGTCAATTTCGAAAAGCTTAGTGGAATATCTGACTATGTAAACTGGAAGTTTATGATGCGGATGTATTTAGTCCATGAAGATTTATGGGATTGCATCGAAGAATCTGCACCGGGTGTTCCCAAGGTCAATGACAACCGCAAGCAACTACGGGCGCTCGCAAGGATATGTTTGATGGTTCATCCCTCGTGTTTTTTCCACGTTATAAATTCTGCCGCTGGTTACGAGGCATGGAACAACCTAAAGACAGCCTATGAAGACAGGGGGCTGTGTCGTCGTCTTGGACTCTTACGCACGTTATTTGGATTAAAATTGGAACAATTTAGTGACATGGAAGTGTATATCTTGAGAATCACGGACTTGGATCAACAATTACGTGACATAAACGCCCCATTAGAATATGATTTTCTGTCAGCGTTAATGCTAAGCGGTTTACCTCCAGACTATGACCCGCTTATCATGGCTTTCGAAAATTCGAACATTAAATTGTGCAGTGAAACAGTGAAAAGTAAATTATTACAAGAAAATTTACGTAGAAACTTCGACAAGAGTGAAGGTGCGATGTTTACAAACAAGTCTTCCACAAAAAGCATCAACAAACATCCAAAGTGGTTCATTTGCAAAAAACCAAATCACTTTGCTAAAAACTGTCCAACTAAAACGAGCAATAAAAATATTAATAAACGGGGTGAAAGTGAAAAGTGTGAGAAAGCGTGGAACGGAACATTATCGACAGCACTAGCTGTGAACGTTGACTCGAATGCCTGGTATGTCGACTCCGACGCTACCTGTCATATGACAAACAACAAAAATCTATTGAAAAATTATGCTGTGGACACTCCGCGGTTAGTTACAGTTGCTAATAATCAGAAAATGCATAGTGAAGATCGTGGTGAAGTGGAATTATTGTTGAAAGGACAATCTCAAGTTACAAAATTAAATGAGGTTATTTTTGTTCCAGGACTGTCAACAAACCTTATTTCCGTAGGCAAAATGGCTAATAAGGGACTTGAAATTCATTTTGACATTGAAAAGTGTAATGTTTATTGCGGGAAAATACCAGTTGCAAGTGCTACAAAGGTGAATTGTGTCTATAAACTGGACACAGTGAGTCAACAATCAACAAATGGTCATGAGCTGGCTTCGACATGTCAAACAGTTACTTTGGTGGAGCCACAGATCCAGTCCATGGATGGGAAACGCGCAGAAGCTGTGAATTTGTGTGAAGCGAATCAATCCCCTACTCTCCACAACAGAACGGAGTTGCGGAAAGGGCAAATCGCACGATTATGGAGGCCGGAAGATATGTGCTACAAGATGTAGGTATGGACCAAAGATTCTGGGCTGAGGCTTTGAATACAGCAATCTTTATCAAGAATAAATCACCAAGTAAAGCGGTAAGAGGAACCACACCAGAAGCAAAATGGTCTGGTTGTAAAGTTGATTTATCAATTTTGAGAATATTTGGCTGTGTTGCCTATGCAATGATCCCTGATGAGAGGCGTAAAAAACTAGATGCAAAGAGTAAACAATACATTTTTGTAGGGTATTGTAATGGGTCAAAAGGATACAAACTAATTGATCCTCAAAATCTCTCCAAATGCATTAAATTTAGGGATGTGTGCTTCTTGGAAGGAATGATGTATAAAGACTTATAAATAAATCAGAATAACACTACTACTGACTGTCAAATAAATTTTAATGATGGAATAGAAAATGTTGTGAGAGCAAATGATGATAACAATGTCAGTTCCTCGCTTACTAGAGAGTTATCTAGCTCGATCGCAGCTAATTCAACTGTTTCCGACTCCAGCTCTGTGGATGACCCCAATGATGTCACATGGAATTCAGACATGACTCTAGATCAGTATTCTAGTTATTATGAAGACATTGATGAGAGTGTGAATGCTTTAATAGCAATGACAGCAACAATTCTTGATGGAGAACAACAGACAATTGTGGAAGCATTATCAGGACCTGAGTGTTTGTCTCCATCATATTTGAACCACCCTCGTATATATATATATATATATATATATATATATATATATATATATATATATACTCGTATATATATATATACTCGTATATATATATATATATATATATATATATATTTATATATACGAGTATATATATATATATATATATATATATATATATACACGAGTATATATATATATATATATATATATATATATATATATATACATATATATACGAGGGTGGTTCAAATATGATGGAGACAAACGCTGTAGATGGCGCGCATGTATGTTTTGAAGGTCGTGGCTTGAATATGTTATAGCTGGATCCCTTACAAACAGTGTGGCATAGTTTTCGTTGGGAGTGCATGTTTCACACGCATACTACGACCATGAGTTAACGTCAATAGCCGACCGCCGTGGCGCAACGTATTGTCATTCGTTTTTTAGTGAGGAAAGGCGTTAAAAACAGGGAAATTTTTCTGCGTTTGCGAAATCAGTTCAGTAGTGTGTGGCTGAATATTGCTGCTGCGTTTAAATGGCCCAAAACATTCAAGGATGGTCACAAAACCGTCAAGAATGAGCCGCATGATCGTCGACCGCAAACCAGTATCACACCTAACAACGTTTGCCGCGTAGAACAACTTATTTTGGAGAACCATAGGATGAATGTTCGAGACATTTTGGCTTAACTTGGCATCAGTATTGATAGTGTAGAGTCTATCGTCCACGAATACTTTTAATATCGTAAAATAATGGGTCAAAACGAAGGAGCATTCCAGCACGAAGTGTGATTCTTCTCCAGGATAATGCGCGCTCTCATACCGCGCGTCTCACGCGAGCTTTTGAAATACCCCAGTCTTCTGCTGTCCAAACTTATTACCCTTCAACTACCACATGTGTGGACCACTTAAAGAAGCCTTCGGGGGTCAAAGGGTCGTCGCCAACAACGAGGTAGAGGAGTTCATGCGCACACAGCTTCCAAGTTGCCCAAGTAATTCTTCGATACCGGTACCAAAAAGCTTCTGAGAAGGTCGACAAAAAGGGAAAGAACCTAGAAAACTGTAAAAAATTATGTGAATTTTTCGATGGTAAATAAACGTGTCAGAGCATTTGTCGCGATCATATTTGAACCACTCTCGTATATATTGCTACCGGCTTTTTTTTTGGCTCCCTTCCTAAAGATGTTCAATCTGGCCCAACTCATCCAAAGACAGGCGTAGGCACCATCCATTATGTTCACAAAACCTCCCAAAAGTCACCTGAAAGAGAAAGTGACTGACCAGAATAAAGTTAGCACACAAAATATGGTTAGCACACTAGAAAACCTGAAAGTTATCGCTACCCTTATATCACTTGCGCCTCTTCCGCGCAGTTTATAAATGTCTGCACTTCTCGTCCTCACTTCCGTCACCACTCTGTTAAATAATAACACTAGTTCTACCACTTTCACTGGAAAATGATAAAATCAGCATTTTCTTCACCTTCCCGAACACTGCAACTTTATTCATTAAATTCAGCTTCTTTACCCTGATAAACAACCCGGGAGATTTACTCAGAAGCCACCATCTTCACAAGTTAATATGATTCCGGAAACCAAATTTCTGAAGCAAACACTACGCTGCAATTGAGAGAAATCCTGGACTTGCAAATATCTGTTTGAAGTAATAAATGAGTCATTTGCTTTATTTTACTCCGTTGGCTGATCAGGGCTCCCCTTATTTTCAATTTCTACCTTAGCTACTGCCAAGTTCTTTCACCACTCCCAGTTCTCCACTCACTGGCATGTTCCCTTACGTTTGATTGATTCCCACTCGTCAATGTGTGATAAACTTCCACTCTTAAATTCACTGAAAGAGTATTCAATTAACACCGCTCGTTTCGTTTATATGCAAAATGCCAAGGGAAAAAGAAAAATCCGTGTCAAATTTCCCGATCTTAAACAGCCTCAGTTAACGGCCACTTTTCATCCACCGGGAAATTTCATTCATAGGGCTCAATACTCTCCAGTAGTGGTTTTTCCCGTTCAGGGGGGTAGTTTCCCCGCGTTGGATCTTTTCGAGATAGATTTTACTCGGAGACACCTCTAGTGGAAACTGAACCAACTACAAGCTGAATATGGTTATTGCGTTTGACTGACGACTTGATCTGTCAGTAGTGTTTGTTTACAATTGTGGCGGTCACGACACATACGACAAGTATATGTCACTGACCATAGCAGTGGTGTTGCAGAATTGCCGTCAGAGGATCGCTATCAAGTCACTCTTCATCCTGATCTGGTTGAGTCCGAAAGTACCGGACGTACTCCGTAATTATTCGTATAAATGGCGTCAGCCATCTTGAAGTCATATTTAGCCTTGTAACCTTTTGTTATTAGCTAAATAAAGATATATACAGTGACGACGCTTGCATATCATTGTGTTCCACCCACAGTTGGTGACCCCGAGTGACACGTGGAGTTTCGTCGGCATTTAAAGGAATTAAGAAAAAGAAAGCTGAACTTGCCTGGTCCGAGCACGTCAACGATTCTTTCATGCACTGCAAAGAGGCTACAGCTTCCACAACAACCTCAGTTTTTCTCTCCCCCACTCAGCGGCTTGCTTTACGCACGGATGCATCCAATACCGTCATAGGCGCAGTTTTGGATCAGCAGCAAACTAATGGTACCTACGTCCCAGTAGGGTTCTTCTCGAGAAAGCTTTCAGATTCGGAGCAGAAATATTTGACCTACGATCGGGAGCTTCTAGCCATATTCACTGCAATCACCCATTTCCAGCGCATTCTCGAAAGCAGGCAGCTCACTACCTATACAGATCATCGGCCACTCACTCATGCACTCAAGGAACGATCAAAAAAGGCATCACCTCAGCAGATTCAGCAATTAGATTTTATATCGCAGTTTAATACCCAGCTGGAATACATACCTGGGGAAGAAAACGCTGTAGCTGACGCACTATCTTACGAGGAAACTGTCTCCATTTCTGTCGCCTACAACCTCAGCCCCATTAGCGTTGAGCAAGAGAAAGAAGAACAGTTACTGCACCTATTAGCGATCCCTCGTTTCAAGCTTCGACGCCTCGAGCTCAACGGATATTCATTGGTTTGCACCAAACATGACAGCTTTATCAAGCCCTACTAGCCAGTCTCACTACGCAAACAAGCATTCGACGCAGGTCACAATTTGTCACATCCAAGTGGGCGCGCTATTGCTAAGCGCATCGCCCTCAAATATTGAATAACTGATAATGTCGCATCACGTGCCCTACAGCGTTGTTGCATTTACTTGCCCAACCTTGCACTACTTCGCATGCCCGATCAGCAACATTTACGATGGAACAACCCGTCGCCGCCCCAACCCGCATCGGATCAACAGCCACCATCGCAGCATCAACCCACCATTGCGCATCGACAAACGTCATCACTTACCGCCAAAACGAATCGTGAGTTTGTTCGTGATGTCTGTTTCCCCGACGACATCACTAAGGGTAGAGTACTGTGGCAGTCAAGATATAGCCGACAAGTTGATGCCACTGACCAGCAGCGGTGTTGCAGAATCGCTATCAAGTCACTATTCATCCAGATCATTCAGTTAAATGGCGTCAGTTTTTACTTGGAAAGTTGTTTTCGTCATTCTCATGTTGGTAAGATGGAATAATTTGGCTGTGATACCAAAGCAAAGCATTATTTGGTAAAATCAATTACGGTAAATACTGCCGTATGCTCGCTTGAAGTCAGCGATACAAAAATTAATTAACCGAAAATATATTCTCCAAACTCTACAGCAGATGCATCATTTGACACACTCATGTGTTTATGCCTAAAGAGAATACAGGAACAACTCATCATCACATTGCCAAAGATGAAAATGTCTAACGCAGAGATTTCCCATGCAAAATTCTAACTTAATTCAGTTTTTCGAAAAAAAAGTGTTCAACACTAAAAATGTTCTGCGAATGTTACAACCTCACTGATTTTTCTTTATATGTTCCCTGTGAGAGTTTGGTTCTTGTTTATGAAACTTTCTTTTCAGAAACTTCTTCATACGTTTTAACTCTTTCTCTTTTCAAGTCCCAGTATATCTCATGCAGCTTTCAAAGGACTACATGAAGAACCAAAGTCTGCTTTATAAGACGATTCAGGGCCAACGAGGGACAGAAGTTGTATCGGGTGTTGCTCAAAAATCTTTCTTTGGTCCAGACCTGAGGAACATATCGTATGACGAGCTTTTGAGACAAGAGCTGTCAAATAAAATGGAGCTGATTGGCTCTGGAAACGATCTTGCGGCACTAGGTACTGGACGCACCGTTAAATACAACTTAGACTAGTTATGCTAATCCAATGCACAAAAGGCTGCTCACTGGTTCAGTCCAGCACTGGGAAAAACCGGATTGGTCATCTTGACAAAAAACTCGCAGACTTAAGTTGATCAGTATTGGGAAGGTACTTGTTGAATCAAAACCATCCGACAAGTATCTGCAGTTGCTAATTGGCTGAAAGATACGTTTTTTTGAGCAAATCAGGGCCATGGCTGAGAAAACTGCCTTAAGTATATCGCCTCTGAGTCAACTTACAGCCAACATAGGGGTATCCAAAACATCAAGATGTTGGCTTTTGATAAAGTGCGCATAATTGGTGCTACTTTATATAACATTAATAGGAAGCAACGCTGTCAGCAAGAAGTTATATTGGAAACACTTGTCATAGGTACTGCTGAGCATAATATATTTACATCTAAAAGTTCTCGATTTAGTGATGCTAGTCTTCGAAGGTGTTATACCAATTGCTTACTTTCCAAAAGAGCTCCGTACTATCTACTGACATCGAAATGAAGACACGAGTGTGACAGCTGCCCATGAGAACAGACACCAACCCTTCAATGATTGGCAGCAGATCTGGTTGAACAATACGAAGAGAAGGATTGGGCGAAAACAACAATAGATTAAATTGGTATACTGAGATTTATTTATAATCTAGTTAGCACAGAAAAACAGTTGACACAAGAGGGAGTATTATTCGACCCAATAGAATGACATAATAAAGGCATTGACAGTAGCTCCAACTACTGAGCTATTTAGATAACTATGAAAATTTACATTGTTTGGTTTATACTAGTTCTAACAGGCTACGTGCCTCATTTCTCATCTGAGACCGTGGCTCCATTGAATGCACGGCCAGACTGACTTCTATCTGACCCACCTCTGAAACGGACATGAAATTCTTCAGTCTTACTTGCACAAGATTGGTAAGTTGGGGCTCCCCGACTGCAAGTTTTGCGCAATAGAGAAAAATTATGCCTGCGACACATTTTTTACACACAAAAGATAGTAGGGAGGTATACCAGGACTTATACAAGGTACACAACGTATGCATTCATGCATCGGTATAAACTAATAATGTGTCCTCGAAGCGTATCAGTCCCCAAAAATGTATTGCATAGAGAAGCTTATTGATTTGGATTTTATTACCCAATAGGCTAAGTAATATACTGATGACACATATAGTACCTAGACTAGTTCCTTGGACAAATGGCAAGAAATGCATTTATGTGAATCCCATCAGTCACAAATGGGTTATCTAAAAAGCAGAATAAATTAGTTTGATAGCTACATACATTATGCACTGTGCAACTTAACTCAATGAATCAATGCATGGTTACAAACTGTCAAAACAAATGACAATCATTGAAATTTACACTACTTAAAAGTGATTATCATCACATTTTCAAAAAAGAGCCATTATTATATCTCATACATCCTTTCTAATACTTTAATGTAAATGAACATACATATAATATTTATTGCTTGAATTTCATCTGTTGCATTATATGAGCCATTTTTCGCTTGAATTTGTCAGTTAAACTCATTCTGCGCTTTTTCTAAAATTTTTGAAAGTTGCTTGTTAAATATTAATCCAGGTTTTAACCACAGAGAGTGTTTTTCAAAAAGAAAGACAATTAATCATCGGAGAGAGTAAATTTTAGAGAGTTCTTTCAATTACTTTCAATGCAGTGTGTTCTGGTTTCATTTTTTTAGGAATTTAGTGATGTTCGCTATCTTGTGTACAAAATTTTATGGCAAGCATACTTCTAATAAGGGCCATAGTGGTCCATCCTGAGTGTCCGCATTTGCCTTTGTCTTTCAAACATAAATCAGCTCTAAAATTCTTTCATCAATCCCAGACGGTTCTAATAATTCTGACACTACTCCCACAGTGTGTTTTGCACTAATACTTTCTAAAAACCAAGCTTAATGCTTTGGAGGGCGCTGTCTCGAACGCAGAAGGCAATGTGCTCGTTGGGGGCGACTTCAATGCTAAAGCAATCGAATGGAGCATGCCTCAGACAGGTCCGTGGGGAAAACGAATCCTGGAAATGACGGCTAGGATGGCCCTCGTCGTACTAAATTTCGGAAATACGCCGACTTTCCGCCGTATTGGCTGTGAGGGAACCATACCGGACGTGACATTCGTCTCAAAGTCCTTAGTACGGAGGATACACAACTGGAAAGTATTAGAAGACTACTCATCCAGTGATCAGTGCATTCTGCTTGAGATAAGTGATGCTGTCTCCCGACGTCCGTGCTCTTGGCCTTCTACAACTGGATGGAACATTGGAAGGATGGACGTCAAGAGGTTCGTCTAGATGCTTTGGAACTGGCAGCTCAAGACGTGGTGAGCTCTACTATGAGCATCATTACGACTGCTTGCTGCACTTCTATGCCCCGTCGAAGCCCACAGCACGGCAAGCCCCCAGTGTACTGGTGGTCAACTGAAATCGCTGAAAAGCGAAGGGAGTGTCACAAGCTTTCACGTGCAATGTTGACAAGGCATGCAACTAGGTGGCAGCATATAAGTCGACCAGGAAATGCCCTCGCAAACTAATCAACAGTAGCAAGGCTGGCTGCTGGCAAGACTTAGTGGACAATGTGAACAAGGATCCATGGGGCCTTGGCTACAAGCTGGTCATGCGGAAACTTGGTGCCCTACGGAAGCCTTGTATACATGACGCGGAAAAGATGGACCCTCGCCCATCCCATCTGTGTTGACGCTGTCCATGGTGAAACAATAGTCGAGTGCCCACTCTTCACACAACTGGAACTAGAGGAGGCAGTCCTTTCATTGAAAGCGAGGAAGGTTCCAGGTCCAGATGGTGTTCCAGGTGAGGTATTGCGGCTCGTCTATCACCATTGTCCTGACTTGATGCTCAGCGCATTCAATGCTTGCCTACGGGACGGGGTTTTCCCGGTACGATGGAAGGTGGCGAGGCTCGTGCTGATCAGCAAGGGGAAGGGAAATCCCGCATTGCCGCCTACATACCGCCCGTTATGCATGCTATACACGGCTGGGAAAGTGCTAGAGAAACTCATCAAGAGAAGACTCACTGACGCGATTCGTGTTGCTGGGGACCTATCTTCTCGGCAGTACGGCTTTAGAGCAGGACGTTCTACCATTGATGGTATTGCAGAGGTGGAGAACGTGGTCCAAAAGGCAGAGGCATGTAGTCACACCAAGTGACGGATCGTCCTGTTGGTAACACTCGATGTCAGGAATGCCTTCAACTTCGCTAGATGGGTGGATAGTCTGGATACGATGGAAAACTCTTTTTAAGCTCCAGAATATCTAATGCGGCTTTTGAGGAACTACCTAAAGGACCGCAGCCTGCTCTACGACACGACACAGGGCCAACAAAGTATGAAAATTACATCGGGTGTTACCCAGGGATCTATCCTTGGTCCGGACCTGTGGAACGTGTCTTACGATGGGCTACTGAGACTTGAGATGCCAGATGAGTCACGCTTGGTGGGCTATGCGGATGATGTTGCGGCTCTGGTCACTGAAAGCACCGTTGAACAAGCGCAAATTAGGCTAGGTATTGTAATGCGCCGAGTGAGGAACTGAATGACGGCTCGTGGGCTCAGTGTAGCACTGGAGAAAACCGAAGTGGTCATCTTGACAAAAAAGAGAATCCCTAGAGTAAGGATGATCAGTATTGGTGACATACGAATCGAATTGAAGCCAGCGGTGAAGTACCTGGGGCTACTGATCGACTCGAAGATGAGTTTCCCTGAGCAAATCAGGACAACGGCTGAGAAGGCTTCTTCGGGAATATCAGCTCTGAGTCGACTTATGGCTAACGTAGGGGGGCCCAGCCCATCAAGCAGACGTCTCTTGTTGAGTGCTGTAGAGTCAGTGCTACTGTACGGAGCAGAGGTATGGGACGGCGCTCTCAGCAAGCAGGTATACCGAAAACGTTTAGCACAGGAACAGAGAAGAGGAGCACTGAGAATTGCATCTTCGTATCCAACAGTCTCTGACTCGGCGGTGAGAGCCATTGCAGGCGTGATACGTGTCGCCCTCCTTGCTAGAGAGCGCTGCGCCATTCACCTGCGCCGAAACGAGGATGCGAGGGAGATGGTTGTCCGCGAAGAGAGATAGCGCACGCTCAACGATTGGCAGCAGTCTTGGGTGAATTGCACGAAGGGAAGGTGGACTGCGCAGCTCATCCCGGATATGAGACCGTGGCTGAATTGAAGGCATGGTGAGACTAACTTCTATTTGACCCAGCTTTTGAGCGACATGGGTGTTTTCAGTCTTACCTGCACAAGATCGGTAAGTCACGGTCTCCTGATTGTCGGTTTTGCCCAGGAGAGGAAGACAATGCTTGTCACACATTTTTGGCGTGTACCAAATGGGGCAGGCTGCTTAGGGAACTCTACAGGAAGACGGGAGAGCTCACCCCGGATAATATAGTTGCGGTGATGCTCGAATCGGTTGACAAATGGAACCAGGTGGCACATTATGCTTGGGCAGTCCTAAAATATAAAAAGGACTCACTGCAGCTGGGGGCGCTGGGGCTGGAGGATCGCTTTTCTGGCACTTCTTCTTCCCCTCTCCCCCCCCCCACTAGGAAAGGGACTCCCTAGCTTGAAGGCGCCCCATGGTGTAACAAAATGAGACCTGGCCCAAAGTAATGTGTCAAACGGTTCCAGGCTGGGTTCTCAGGTTGATAGGGGAGGTGCTTAGTGCGTAGTCCAGTTGCGCATGGGAGTCCCACACTATGTGCATAAATAGCATTCACCTCCCTACCACAAAAAGAAAATAAAAATCGCAGTAACGGAACTCATGTCCCAAATGCTTCTTTCGGCTGTCTGTATATAACTATATAGAAAAAAATATGAGTTACCTTCTCGCTAACAAAATATATCTTGAAGGATCTCTGGGGTAATAAACTTGCAAATTGTTGTGAACGCGGAAGTCACCGCAGTTGCAAACATTATATTTCAGCGGACGAATTTGTAGCCCGGGATTGCATACTGAGGTCGGCTAGCACTCAGTCGTGTCGTGGGACTTCCGGGACACCCTCTACTCGTGCTGAGCCACCTTACATAAGAACACTAACATGGAGGGATAAGGATGGGAAAGGGGAAGTCATATTGAGAAATGAAAAAACGATTTTCAACTTAGAACATTGTAGCCGTTTTTATTTTAAGTTAGAAAACACACAACAACAATTAGTGGAAAAAAATAATAATATGAAACAAAACTAGCCCTTTTGGTTTTCAAATGAGTCCGTAAAGCGTTGAGAGAAACCCACAAAAATTATCATGCGAAAGCTACTACAACCAAAATTTGTAATATAATGAAGGTAATACTATGGAAAACTAAAATGTGTGCATAACCCACCCCTATTGATGCTGCTGTGCGCTCGGCAACTGAAGGGGGGGGGGGGGGGGGGGTACTGAAAAAATCACTGAAAAAATTAAATCCACGAACTTAACGTTTTTTTCACGTTAGCATTAAACAACAAAAAAAAATTGAACTTTACTTTGATTTTACAATCTACACAGCCACTAATCCGCTGTATGGCAGTTTATCTCCATTCTAATTCATATAATCACTTCACCTTTACTTCCAATGAATTCCTTCAAGTTTATTCTGTCTACAAAAGAATCCGCCCACTGATATTCTTCTCGAGTTTTTGCCTTTTTTTCTATATTTTAAGAGTTCCGCCACTCGAGTGTTCAGCTATTGTTACGAGTAGAAATCGCCACTTAATTTTTCTTCAACCATTTATTTTTTTAAGTTTAATCAATGTATTTACTTGGTGTCGATTTTAAAATCCGTCCATTTGGATTCGAAAACATTTCTTGGTCTATCATGGGCTAGTTTGTTAGCTGCACTACAAATTTAATTATAATTCTTATTTTCCAACTATAAACTTGTCTTAATATTCTACTTTTAAAATGTTCAGTAATAATAACAATCATAACAAACTATAAAACTTTGAATTTTCTCTTTTTTCTTTTTCTTTTCTTTCACTCGCACTTTTCATACCCGTACAAATTTTTTCGCTGTTCACCTCCGTCTCAAACAGATTCTTCACTTTTTCACCGTCACTATTCCGAACTCAATCCTCCACCTCAAAATCAGATTCGACACCGCAAAAAAACTCCCTCTTCTTCGCAAAACCACATACTGAATGCTCCAAATCCAAAAACCCTATCCAGCCTTTCCCGAAAACCTTTCATTTTCCATTACCGCTGTCGCATCTGGGTAACGTAATCAAAGTTCATTACACTTCAATTCCGCTACCCACACATCTTTTTCGTACTGACAAACGCAATAACTTCCATTTTACATATATAGCAAGTTGTATAATCAAAGAATCGTTTGATTAAATGCAAAGTGTCACATATATACGGAAACTATTGATTTTGCCGATACTCCAAAAAGACTGCTTCCCTGCGCTCGGGGAACTTACACAAGGGTCCCAGCAGACCCCCGGTCGAGAATCCACGACGTTACCAACGGGGCCACATTCTATTGATTTCCCATTCATCAAATTAGCAACTTCAACTCTTTCTTGATGGGCATGAAATTGAAATTTGTTTATAGGGAAACGTGAATAAATTTTTTGTTAGTATGAAAAATAAAATTTGTTAGTGGGAACTAATGAATAGAATTAGTTAGTATGAAGGAAGGAATTAGGTTATGTTAGGAAAAATGTATAGAATGAAATTTTGTTAATGGGAATTAATTTATGGGGTGTTGTTAGTGGGAAAATTAAAATTATTATTATATTACGATTTTTTTTTTGTAATTGAAAAAAAGGGAAAAGGGTAGGATTGTGATGATGTGGAAATTAAAATCATAGGGAAATTGGTAAAATTTTAATCAAAATTAAATAAATATACAGGGGAAAAGGTATAAATGCCCAAAGTAAGGTGAGATGTTACGGCGGCAATTTGAAGTTGCGAATGGAAGAGTGTCGGTACGCCGGGATTCGCAACAATATTTATAAAAAATATCTCCATCTAGGCTTATTCATAGCGTAACGTGAAAGGAACTTATGAGATACTTTAATGCGAGAGCAGTCCGATAGCCTACAAATGGAAAACGAGAATTTAGAAAAAGTGGCAATTTATCTTAGCTCGATACTCTTGGCTCAGCGATGCTTCAACTTCTTCAACCTGTCTGAAGAATACCTTCTCTTGAGGTCTGCAAAGTAAGCCTTCGTAGCGATGATCTTCTCCTCATTTGACTCAAATTCCTGCCCGACAAGTGACTTTTTCAATTTTGGAAAGAAAAAGAAGTCACACGGGGCCAAATCTAGAGAGCACCGTGGATTGAATAGCAGTTCGTGGCTCAGTTTAACAAGCTTGGCCAGAGAGATAATGGCGGTGTGAGCTGGTTCGTTGTCAAAGTAGTAGAGCACTTTTTTCTTTGCCAAATGGGACCTTTTTTCTGCAATTCGGCATCGAACTCCAATAATTTTGCATAGTAGGGCTTTGTGACCGTTTTGTCCTTCCCCAAGTTGTCAATGCAGATCACACCATGTGTATCCCAAGAAACCATGGTCATTACCTTTCCGGCCAATACGACAGTCTTTGCCTTCTCTGGACTACATTTGCCGGGTAAAGTCGACAGTTTTGAGTGCTCTTTGGGTCTTTTGTGTGTATCAGTGGTACCATGTTTCATCGACAGTCACAAAATGACATAAAAACTCCTTCAGATTGCACTTAGACAGCGTCAAACACTCCTCTAAAGTTGTCTCACGGTTGAATTTACTGTCCAGAGTGAGCAAACGCGTCATCCATTGTGCCAACATGTTTTTCATCCCCAAAACTTCATGCAGGGTATGTTCTACGTGGTCTTTTGAGATGCCTAATAGTCTCCATAATGAATTTCGGCTTTCATTTATTGTTTCTCTTGATGATATCATTTGTTTATCGTAATCATAGCTTGCCGAGGATATACTGGATGTTGAAGTTCATCCTTCTTATTTAGTGTTCCTTAGGGATTGTCATCGTTTAAACTCTAGCAAGTCTGACGGAGGCGGTGTTTTGATCGGAATTCGTAACGAGACTTCAGTAGACTCCTCATGCAATTTCAAGGCATCACCTCTAGTAGAATGCATTCTTGTGTCTGTTACCTTGTCCTCAGTTATAACCTTACTGATTTTTTCTGTATATATTCCCTGTGGGAGTTCAGTTCTTGTTTATGAAACTTTCTTTTCAGAAATTTCTTTTGATTTTTGGCGATTTCAACTTAGTTCACGTTGTTTGGAATAGCACATTTTCCAAAATCCATCTGTTACCCTCTCCTCCTTCCTTTCTTTATGTTCTGTTATAATTAAATGATACCCCAAACATTAACAGCAAAGCTCTGGATTAAGTTCTGTCCAACATACCGAAATCTTGTGTCTCCCTGCGGACTGCTCTTACCCCCTACGTGAAACATGATCTTCATTATTCTCCGCTTTATTTGTTGATTGTTCTGGCTCGTGAATTTGTCCAAAAAAAAAGTTTGTCACTCTCGCTTTATCTTTCTAAAAGCTAGATATTCTAACAAGGAGTTAGAATTAAACTTAATTGATTAGTTCATTAGTTTCCTTTTTTTTCAAAACTTAAATGTTGATGAAGCGCTACAAACGTTTTATATTTTTCTTGAATCCATGATAACCAGTTATACACCGCTCTATGCCAGTAGAAAGTTAAAAGATGCACCTTGGCTTAGTTAGAATATCGCTTCAGTCTTAAATAGCGGACGACACTGCCCGTAGGAAATATCACTTCACAGGTTCAGAGGTGCACCTACGTTGTTATAAAGGTCTATGAACTGAAGCCAATAGATTAATAAAAAGCACTAAGAGACATTATATTGATCACGCGGAGGGCTCCATAAGGTCGAGTGTTAAAAGGCCTTTCTGTGCCTATATAAACTCGCTTGAAAAGTCCTGCGGTATGCCTTATTCCATGAATTTTAATGGTATCACGTCACGTTATAATGGAAAAATATGTAAACTCATTGTGCAACATTTTTTCTTTTTAGGGTATTTTAAAATTATTTTGCGATACCCTACCAAAATCGCGTCCTGTCTGCCCGTCCGTCCGTCCATTCGTCCGTGTGTCACACCACTTTTTCTCGCAAATTGACGCCCTCTACAAAGTTTTGTGACGAAAAAAATTTATAAAGTCTTTAAGGGGGGTAGGAGAGTTGCCCCCGAAAAAAAGTTTTCATAGGCAATAGGCAATATGGGTATCAAATGGAAGGTCTTAATGAGGACTTTTCAAAACAAGTCTTAAACCAACGAGTTTTGCTTTGAGGCCTGCAGGGAAAGTGTGTGTGACTTTAAGAGTACAAGGGCAACAAATACGTCAGAAGTGAAACTCGATCAATTTTGTTAATAATAGTACATTTTATAAATTTTACATTTTTACCTATAAATTCAAGATGGGACACTTAAATTTCCCAAGACCTACAATTTAATTTTTTTCTAAGTGTTCCGAAAATTTCACAATAATCAAACAATAAACAGCTTAGTTACAGCCGATTGCATATTCAACAATAAAAACAACATTAACACGTGATAGTAGGGAGATACACATTTACAACGCACCTAGACACTACAAATATGTAGGAATATTGATTAAAATTTTAAAATGGTTTGTAACATTCATGTGTTATCATGACTAATCAAGTGACGGGGTCAAAACACTTGAAACGAAATGGTAGCGAGTTTAAAATCATAATAACCATAATAATTTGTCGAACTCAATTTATGGAACCTGTATAATAGTAAAGTATATTGTTAGATTTACTAATTGTTTTACAATACCCTTCTGGCAGGAGCACTCTCTTGCTACCTCAACTTGTTTCATACTTACACAAATGCTGCACCATCTGCAGTCATCAATGGCTTAATCATGAATTTGCCATTTGCATATGTGAACCCTCTTGAAGTCGAATACTTATTTCATGATTTTGATGGTAGTATAGGGTTATCTATTTTATACTTGGGAAAGTAAAGCTAAAGAAAACACATAAAATACTCAGATAGAAACGAAATTTTTTACTCAATTCAAAGATTGGACTTTGCCATTATACGTGAAACACAACATCACTCAAATGTTCTCCACGGGACCTCTTAGAGGCTTCAATCCTTTTGAGGTAATTTTCAATGACTTTTCGGCACATTTCCAGCAATATCTCGGCCATAACTTCAGGAATATTGGTTTTCAATTGCTCAAGATTTTGAGGATTGTTCGCGTGAGCACGATCTTTCACATAGCCCCATAAAAAGAAATCCAACGGTGTTAGGTCGCAGGATCTTGCCGGCCAATTGACATCACTCAATCTCGAAACTACGCGTCCTGGAAATTTCTCTTGCAAAAGTGCTCGATTGGCCCGTATTGTGTGGCTTGTGGCTCCATCTTGTTGGAACCACATGTTCTCCAGACCATAATCTTCAATTCCTCTTCAAAAATAATTGGTCAAAATCCGTCCATAGCGGTCAGAATTGACTGTAATGGCTCTTCCTTGATCGTTTTCAAAAAAAAATATGGGCCAATCACACCACCAGACTATAATGCACACCAAACGGTCACTTTTTCCGGATGCAAAGGCCTTTTTGCATTCAGCTGAGGATTTTGAGAGCCCCATATGCGGCAATTCTGTTTATTTAAGCAAAAAATGAGCCGCATCACTGAAGAAAATTTTGTTCGAAAAATCGTTATCAATGGCTTGTTGTTCAATCACCCAATTCGCATATATTCTGCGTTGTGTATGGTCTTGAGCCTAAAGTTCTTGAGTGAGTAGGATTTTGTATGGATGGAGATGCAAATCCAAATGCCAAATCTGTCACAATGAGCCGTAAGACAAGTCCAAATGTTGAGCACGTTGAGGAATCGACAAATTTGGGTCTTCCTCCACACTTTGAGCAACGACACCGATATTTTCAGCAGAACGAATGTTGCAATGATGCACAGGCCTTGCAATATCAATAACCGATCCAGTGCCTTCAAATTTTTTCACTGTGTTCGAAATTGTTTGCTATGTAGGTCGACTATGTCGACCGTAATCGGCTTTTAAAGCCCTAAATGTTGATACAGCAGAATCACCATCTTTATGATAAAATTTAATAATTTTGACGCATTTTTCTGAGTATTAAGCGATCCATCTTTCTAATTGGCAAACCTTTAGCTAAAAACAACACGCTTTGGATGACATTTAGTTTTGACAAATGTCAGATGGCAGGGTTATACTTTCCCTATTGCGAAATGGATAACCCTGTACATATATATGTATGTGTATATATATATATATATATATATATATATATATATATATATATATATATATATATATAGTTACATGTACAAAAAATTCTGCGAGCTACTGTCGAAATTGTTTTCACAACCATTAAAAACATCAACAAAATGAATTTACTCGAAACCACGAGAACCCACCAAGCATGATCAACATTTGGAAGTGAGTCACTGCTCCATTCATTAATCTGCTCGAATATACCAGATACCTCTCGGCAACACATTCGCCAATGTACGAGAAATGCATTGAACGGAAGTAGAGCCTATATTAAGGCGAGCTGAATGAATGGGGAGATCATTCATTACAACCGCGATAGAAAACTGCGATATAGTGGTACACGAAGTACAGGCGATATTGATTGTTTGAGTTTGAAGTGATTTTAGAAAACAATTGCGATAGAAATTTAATTGCCAAGTGAAAGTTAGATTCTAATTAAAATTCTAAAATAGTTAAATGAGTGATTCTGTATTTTTTTAGTAAATAAATAAACTCATTTAGTTTAATTTAAAAGACATTGCGTTTTCACTTCCCTGGAACATTAAAATTATTGGCCGCGAATCATAACACGCGACGATATATATATATATATATATATATATATATATATATATATATATATATATAAATATATATATATATATATATATATATATACATATATATTTATATATATATATATATATATATATATATATATATATATATATATATAGATATTTATATATATATATATATATATATATATATATATATATATATATATACATATTTATATATAGATATATAGTATATATATATATATATATATATATATATATATATATATATATATATATATTAATATATATATATATATATATATATATATATATATATATGCATATATATATATATATATATATATATATATATATATATATATATAATCTACATATATTGTTGTTACATTGATAATGAATATTAATCAAAGGTGGTACCAGAGCAATGAATGTTGCTATACTCGTATATCCGGATTGCCTTCGTAAACGATTAGGTATTGCTGCGTTCATATTGTTGGCTATGTCAACTTTAATTGTTGTATCTTGAACGGGGACTGATCCCATAGTGTCATTTGTCGAGCTGAGAGGATATCATTTACAGTTCGTTGCGTTGTTAGGTCTTGTTCGTACAAATATATTGATTTTTTTATAAATATAATAAAAAATTGTCTGGTCTATCCACGAGAGAAATAAACTTAAAAGATTTATTAAAATATCCAATACTCGGTCTTTCATTTCATTTGAACCTGACCGGGTACGGAACCCGCCACGTTGGCTGAACACCACCACCCACTCCCCCCCCCCCCCCCGTAATGAGCTAGCCATTGGGTGAGCTCACCCCGTCTTAATTCGTTCACCGGTGCTCTCGCTGAGTGGAGTAGCCTTCCGCTTGTGTGCCTATTTATGGTATAGGGTTATGTGATTCCATCACATAATACTATAACATAAATTTGCCACGTTCATATTTTTCAATTAAGGGAAAAATTCATGAAAAGCATTTTATATGGTCATGTCTACATTGGATCCTGATGCAGTTGGGGGAGTGCCAGACATGGATGCCCCACTCTTATTTGGGAGCCATAAGTATCGTCAGTAAAGGCGAAGTCTTCCCAAGTCCCATCTGCTTGCATGAGGTCCAGTTTGCCATTTACTTGAGCCATCTTTAACCCTTACTAGGTAACCTCAGGCTCGGCTCTGGTCGATACGTATTTGTATCTTTAAATTCGTGGATGCAAAATTTTTTTGTAGTTGGTCATTGTGCTGCGAAATAGAACCCACCCTACGACACCGCAATGCTGGCCTGCCTGCGCCCTCACGCGTCTTCAGACAAGGCCAATCGCGGCGAAACCCACCATTCTTTCTCGCTGGGGTAGCAGACCATCGCTGGAGTCCTTTACGGACATTTTTATCCACCTCATATCACTATTATTAGAATTGAAACTTCCTCCTCTAATACCAACTAGTTCCTCGGTAGTCTTCAATGTTCCCTTTGATCGCAATGATATTTTGTTTTTCCGACAGCTGTACAACTACCGCGTGATCATAACGCACATGATTTCGATTTGGTATCGCTGTCTTTTGCTAAATTAAAAAAACTTGAAAACTCAGATCTTCTTTGTGGAACAATTTTTCTATTTCCGATTGTGTTTACTAAATTTTGTGCATATTTTCTTTTTTTTAATTTTCCTTTTTGGATTAGTTGATTGTACATACTTTGCGCTACTTTTTGATTGTCTATAATGTAATTAGATGATATCTGCTTTACAGATTAAATAAATAAATGCCTACTGTCTGCTAATTCGAGCTCATGCATTTTCGTCACGTTATTCTCCGTAGTAGCTAATTTCAGGGCACCTGGGCATGGATCATCAAGAACCGACCTACGAGCACGTTGAAACTCATGAAACCAATTTTTTAACAGTTGTTATTGCAGGGGTAGAGTCAACGGAGACAGAAGCCCATCTTTCTCTGATTTCACTGCTTGATTTCCCTTCCAAAAACAAGAATCGAGTCACCAATCTATATTGCTCTTCCTCCATTCTTTGTAAAATCCGCGAACTTCCCCACTTCCACATACGGTCAAAACAAAATTACGAGTCTTATTTGCATGAAATTTTCGCAGTAGCCATCTACGAGAATGTACTACACGATAGTGAATCTCTCTTGTGATAGTGTTGCCATCGGGCGGTAAAGCTTAGTACTTATCGGATCGCCCTCGTACTTAAAATCAATGAAGTCCTCATATAATGGCCAATTAAGCATTTTGGAAACCTGCACGTTATGTTTTCAGCTCGAAAAAGTTTATTAACTGCCCATCGCTTAGTATTAGCTCTTCATCCTTGCTTGGGATTTATGTGAATTTTTTCCGTTTATGTGTCGTTAAATATTAAAAACCTCTTTTACGATTCATAAATTACGGAGAGACTACCACCACCATCCTTTCTCGCTTCCTGGCCACAATTCAATTTTCCCTTCTCAAAATGAATGCGGATCGCAGTGTCCTTCCTCCCGTACAACACACGCCTTCCGTTTATTGTTTAGTAATAATAAAAGCCTCCGTCTCCGCAAGGCCAGCTACTTAATTTTTCTCGGCAGATAATCGCCTCGGCTGTCGATAGCTGGATTTTGTGCTGTATCGTAATTGATGTCTGCATTTTGCTGTAGATAAACTGTTTGCGATGATAGTGGTAGTGAATGGTGGAAGCATTGCTTCCTCTCTTACACTTAAAGAACCGTTCGTTGCTGCTATTTTTTTCCTTCAACGGCGCTTCATTATAATTAATGAAGGCATCTTAGCGTTAATCTTCTTCGCAAAATGATAAGAAATCGTCCATTATTTTTCGTTTATAGGCTGCCTAGCGATGGGTATTTGCTGCCGTCGGGGGTAATCTCTTTAATAAGCTCAAAACGTTTTAGGTGGATTTACCGCATATCTAGTACAAAGCATCCCAACGCAATGAAGAAATATATTCCTATCACGCATGATGCGAATTCGGGCGCTATGGAATTAAATTGCCTTCGTTCATGACTCTTTTTTTGCCTGCCTCAGATATCCTTTCACAGGTTGCGTGTTAAGTATACTCATGCACGTATGAATGGGATCATTGATGCTCTTTGCATGCAAGCGAATTCGGTGCCTGAAAAATAACAAGTTGGGTTGACAAGAGTATGCTCCTACCAGGGGGGTTTTGTATCCTATCATGAATAATTTCAACAAAAGTTTAATGGCATGTTGTACTGGATGCTAAGTTTACGAAAAACGACAAATATTCACTTATATTCCATTTGAAGTCGCCAAAAGCTAGGCAAAGCTCGACTTTATGAGGATTTTTTAATGAATTTTCGAAAATTTTTGTATATTTGCCTTCTGCATCTGAAAAATGATATATGAAGTCATCTTCCAGACTTTCTATTTGAAGTCTTTGATCCTTACTTTCTTAATGAATAAATCCCAAAACTTTCTGGGAAAGACCACTCTAGAACATTTCACAAAATTTGATTGTACGAGTATCCACCGTCCCAAAAATAAATACGCTGAAACTAGGACAGACAGAAAGACTGGTACTGATTTTATGGGGCACGCTTTTTTCAACAAAGCCCTATGGATGATATTGCAAATGGTGTCGAACAATCATTATTGAGTGAATCGACTTTCATGAATACCAATGTCAACAGGGCTAAATTTAGTACTTTTTCGAGTTGAGATGAAAAGGATACTTTAGGATAAAAGTATATAGCAAGGTATATTGTTTTGATTTTAAACATGAACTGAATCTATTACAACCTAATACAAGCTTTTAGTTTTTACTTGTTTTTTCTGGTCTGCTACTTTAGCACTAATTAAGTATCAATTAAATCTGTGTTTATTCTGAAAAAGCCTTTCTTCATATAAAACACCTGGTCGTTAGCACAAGTAAACGTTACAATTAACTTTGCATTTGCTTGGTAAATAAAGTTTATATTATATTGAAAAAAAAACACCATGGATCGATTTCTAATACTAGGAAAGAAGTGTTGGGGGAGAGAAAAAAGTTCTCTTCCATCATTAAGCCTTGAATTGCCCACAACGAATTCTCTTTGAGATAAAGGACATATGAGATCCTTTACATGTAATCTTTCTTTCCAATAGTCAATTATTTTATTTACAGGTATTCCATATCCGCAGCCTAATCCTCTTTTATCTTGAAAAGCCGTCGGGCTTGCGTTGTTGTGTAAGTAGACGCATATAAGCTCCTTTGAATCATTTCCAGCGTCTTTAAAATCTTTTGATACCTTATTCACACCCTTTTTCATTCGGATATAACTTGCACTTTGGTTGTGGTGTGCATATCACACATAGTCCTTTACTCTCAGAACAACCTATAGTTGAGTAAATCATTTTGTTACGGCAAGATTGCCCTTGTATATTGTTACACCCACTTTTTCCTTCACGGAAGCCACTATGGCCCTCAGAGAAATCGGGGTGCTCCGGCGGGGCTTATGGGCCCGGTTAGCTCGTCCGGAGACGGGCGCCGGGCGCCACTCGCTTGTCCCTCAAGGCTTCAATTAGCCGCCAAGCGAGAATGCGGCTTGCCGGAATAATCTCGATGCAATTCGGCCGAACCCTATCTATCAAGCACACACGTACTTTTACTCCAACCCTACTCCTGCACAACCGTACTCCTATTCTTCTCCCTAGCACTAACGTTCGCCGGGACCACTACACCAACCCCGAACACTCTGATTTTCGATAACACTCGTTTCACTCTATTATTTTACACTTTTACTTCGGCTTGCCTCTCAAACCGCACCCTTTACAATCCGCAATCTGAAAAAAAGATCTTCACCGTTCTTGCTCTAAAAACGTAAATTTCTTCTAAAAGCGTTAATTCGTTTCAATGAAAATACGACTAGTTAAAATTTACAGCACCTGTAATACAATTCGCAAATTCCCCCCCCCCTTCGACAAGCAAAGCCCTTCCAACGTCTTTGCTTTGCTCGTCGTTTCGATTTTAATCTCCCTTTTTCTTCCGCAACTGCTGATTCTCGCTGTCTCACACTTATGATTTCCTCTGCCTTCGAATTCCCTCCCGGCTTCAAATTACCTCCGCACTTGTTGCTATTTCTCAGCTGCTGCTTGGCCGCACACGATAGGAAAAGGAAAAAGATGAGGCGCGTCATTCCTCGCACGCTTTTATAGCCTCCTCCTAACGGCTATTGTTCCGCTCGTCGGTCATCCACCTCTTCAGCGTGGTAATTCCTTTCTGCAGGCACTTGGTTTCCGCTCCCCTCTGGTGGTGAGCACTCCAAGTGCGGCTGAATCAGCTGAACATAATTTACTGACAGTTTGGCCTGTCAGTGATGTTTGTTTACTTTCATTGTTGAGTTTTGATTGTTGTTTAAGTTGTTCGGTGTGCTTTTTCAGTTGTGTTTTCCATACAAGCCAAAGTCGATGATGGAAGGAACGGTGATTTCCTCTTACGATTGCGTTTCGTTCTTTGTATTGTACCGTCCAGCGTTTCTTCGTCTTTCGTTTCAATGTCAGCATCGTCAGTGGCGTTATTGTATTCAGGGCAATCACGCTTCTTATCTGAAGAATCAGTTGTTGAAGTATGACCGTTTATTACTGAATTCTCCTCAGGCACGACTATCGGTGATGCTTCTCGGTTAGTTCCTTTCACAAGAATGTTCAACGGCTGATCTTCGCAAGTATCCATCATGATATCTTGCTAACGTGGTACGTATATTATTTTTAATCTCTTTCGCTGTTAAATTGCGCATATTTGTATCCAAATGTAAAAACGGCCAATTATCGATAGCGTAAGGAACAAATACTTGGGTTGCGTGGTAATATTTTTGCTGGTTGTAGCTCTATCCATTTCATCACTAACCGTCGTAAAAACTCCACACCATGATTACACAAAGAGCAAGCAAATACAAAGAATCTATCTCCTCGATAAAGAGGGTAATCTAAGCAACGAACATACTTTTCATGAAACCATTGCGGACACTTGCAGCAATGCAACATTTTGTTGTGCCATTCACCATTCCCACCACAGTAACAATAAATTTGCTCCAAATTTACACGGTGATGATTATTCCATGTAAGAGAATCGATATCGTATGGTAGCTGTGATTTGTCTGTTAGAATTTTCGAAAGCGGTTCTATCCTTGGTGAATGGCACTGCCTAAGTTAAAGTCCGTTTCGAGTAGTGCATCGTCTGCAAAACCAAACCCCGTTCTTTTGAAAACGTTCTTCAGTGCAGCTCTGATAATAACCTCTTCCACACCGTTCGCATACTTCAACAATATCCTTTTCATTCACCTTCTTGCAAACTACACTTATTGGCTCATCATTTGAGTCATCTGTACTCAATCTTGTGATTTCATCGAACAGCGACCAATATTCTGAGTTATCGTCCAACCTCACCAAATACTGATTACGAGCAACAGCTATTATAGTTCCAAGGTAAAAACGTCCGTCTTTTCGTTGCACTAGAACATCTTCGCCGGTGGTTAAAATAGGAACCTTCGTATCTTATTTTGGCAACATTGTCGAATCGTCTGCAGATAAAATATTATTTGTACTGGAGACACATTCGTTCATGGGTACCTCCTTCACTAGTTTCGGCTCTTTCGAGAAACTTTTCTCGACTTGGTTCGGAGCACTTGAGGCGTTTGTCACTGCATTACTTCTTGGATCATTAAAGTGATTATTTATGCAAATATTTATTCTATCTAAGACTACTGTCGAACTATTCGCCTAAGAAAGCATGCTACTTGTCGACCGATCGCCATCAAAATTGTGCGTTACAATCGTGATCGACGAACTTTTTTGTATATTTTGCACATTTTTCAATCCGCTTGCGTCATCTTGTGAGTAGTTGTTAGTAATAAGGATAGTTCTTGGAACAGATGATGAAGTATTGTAGAAACAAGAATGATCAATTTCCTTGTGAAATGATTTACTTTTGTCGTTTACACCTGCACATCCTTTTTCAAACTGATTCTTATTTGCTGCTTCATTTGACATCAATTCCGTTTTAATAAATTCTGTTGTGTAATAGGGGGCGTTGATTCTGACCTTTGCTCGATGACAACTATGTTTGCTTAAAACTACAAATAATCGTATTTAAACTACTATTATGAATACAATTGGGAATGGCAAACAAAGTCTAGTCGAGTGCGGCTTAGCTTTCTGACTATACCAAGTCACGCGAATGCTACGATAGTGTTCGGGGTGAGATAATACTGGTGCCCTTCGGTTTTATCCGTAACAATATCGATAAGAAGTGTTTGTAGAAACTCCTTTGAATAATACTTGAATACTGGATTCTGAGAACACTCTCATGAGCAAAAAATCCCAAACAGGTCAAGGAAAGAAAAGTGAGTACAACATGCAACGCGCGGGAAGGACATTGAGCTCAGCAGAAACGCCAATTCAATTTAATTGCCCTTTGCATGATGCACCTATATTGTTGGTGCTTGGCTCACCCGACCCAATCATGCATCCCGTGGCACCTGGTCGAAACACCAACTGCCCAGAATAACATGACTAAACCGTTCGGACCAATCCCCTTTGGTGCTAGCCAACCCGGAATAACCATGCACTCAAGGGCAGTTGGTAGACACACCAATTACCAAGAGCTGCATTATTGAACCATGCAGTCCAATCACCAGCGACCCAACAACACCCCTCGCAGTCTCGCCAAGGGTGATGACACAGAAACTTACTGTCCATTGTCGGGTAACAAGTGATTTTATTTTCTGAGTTATTCATTTTTAGGGTTATGTACTTAAATACAAAACCTTATTGCAATCACGACCTGTGTCCGTCTGTATGTCATAGCACTTTTTCTTCGGAACTATAGAGGCTACAGCCATGAAACTTTGTAGAAAGGTCAGAAGTAGTGACTTCTTGAAAGTTCAAGGGTGGAAAATTTTTTCAAAGATGTTTAAGGGGGGTCTCCCCATATAGGGAGATGACCCCCCAAAAAAATTGTTCACCATTGGTAGTCGAGTAGGGTGTCATTGGAAAGGTCTCAATGTGATCTTTGTAAATCTAATCTCGAAATTGCCTTATCGGTTCCAACGGGGGCAGGGAAAGGGGAAATGTACGAACTTTTCGCTTTGTTAGCAGGAGGTCAACTATTGCAAGAAAAATATTACCATTTTATTTGCTATAAATTTCTAACGATAGCAGTCCAAGTGCCCTCCAAGAGCTGAGGTGTTTGAACTTTAAAGTTGTGAGGTGGGAGCATCTCCAAAAAACTTAGGTCAACCAGTGTCATAGGTATCAAAGATTCGGTCGTTCGGCTGCTAAATGTGCCACGCACTATCATTGCGTTAAATCTAAAGATATTCATACCCCCCGGTGAATGCAAATTGGCTCAGATGGAGCCAAAAGAAAAATTATACTGTGTTAATTGCGGTATACTTAGCCATCCAGCATTATATCGAGGATGGCCTCGGTATCAAGATGAAAAAGTTAAACCCCCCCCCCCCCCCAAAAAAACACAAGTACATCGCAGTGTGTAACCTTCCAACTTCGCTAAAACCAAAATATAATTTGCACTTGGTATTGGAGGAGAAGCAGATAACAATGTAAATAAAATAAATAAAGTGAATAATGTAAGTGGCAATAATGAGTTGGTTCTCCAAATTTTCCAACAGCTTGAATCTCTTTCAGAAAGAATAAATAAGCAAGGTCAAAAAATCAACTTCGTTCTTCAACCTCTAGCCCGCCATGCTCCAAAATAGTTTGTCATCCAGTCATATTTCCACGGATAAGCTTCGTCTCATGTTGATGTGACAATTAAGCAATGAGACTGATTGCATGAAAACAGTATATTTAAAAGTTATTCTACAACTCTGCCATCCCCTTCAAGGTCGCTCCCTCGTGGCAGCTATACAACAATTCCAGTGCGTTTTCCATGCTTCGTAACATTTCTGGAACGCTTCAACTAGGATGTCTGCGAATGTCCTCGGCAATGCCGGCTGGATGTCCGTAATCGACTCAAAATGGGTTCTTTTGACCACCAATTTTGTTTTAGGGAACAAAAAAAGTCACAGGGTGACAAACCGGGCAAATAAGGCAGCTATTGCAACATGGCGATCCCTTTAGAGGCCAAATACTGGGAAAAGCTGAGGGATCCTCAAAAAGATTGTCTAGAACCATCTTCGTGCACAACTTTTTCATCCCAAAATCATCGGTTAAAATTTGTCTGACTCATACTCAGTTCTAAGGCCAACATTCGAACTATGAAAGGCCGATCTTCACGGATTAGGGCACGCACACGCTGCGCATACGCGTCAGTCCGCACCTCCACTGGTCTCCCGCTCCACGCCACGTCTTCCACGCTTGCACGTCCCTCTTCAAACTCTTTATGCGATCGAAACACCTGGGCGCAACTATGAGCACTATCACCATGCACTTTTACAATTTTAGCGTACGTTTTCGAGGCCCAATCTGGCACAAAATTTTATCGCGACGCGTTTTTCTTGATTTCGTTTCTCCATTTTCTTGACGAACACCACCAATAAACGTCTACTCAACACGACACAGCAGGCGAACTAAACAAGCTAGAGAGATGGTAAATATATCAATGGAGAGGAAAAGTATGCTGGTGAAGGGGAATGGACTTTTAAGGTCTCATTACGACGTGACTATCTCTTTCAATTCGTAGTTAAGCAAAAGTCTGACACCATACTTCTCACTGAAACCCACCTAAATTCAAGGATTTTGAATTCGTAAGAAACGAAAGGGTAATAGGTGATGGGGGAGGTGGAACCGGGATATTGGTTCAAAGACCCTGCTGTTTTCAAAGTATTGAAAAAGTCGGATTCAAAAGCTTTGAATCTCTTGAAGTGTCCGATATCAAAATCCTACTGCCGGGTGGGGATAACCTCTTCGTTATTTCTGCTCATGCATCTGGTCAAAATGTTCTCAAGTTCAAGGAGGAGATCAATCGCTTGTTTTGAATACTTAAATTGAACAGACTGCATAGTTATTACAATCCTGCTGGTGACTTCTATGCCAAGCATACATCTTAGTTAAACCCCAACAATAAGCCAAGAGGTGTATTCCTGAAATCGTGGATAACAGAGAACCAAATTTAATACAGGTGCAATCTACATGGGTCAGAGTTCCCTAGGACAAATTCATGTTTGGACCTCTGCATCGCTGACACAAGACTTCGATTTCGCTGTAATAGCCCTCAACAGAAATTGCAGGTGCTTCCTTACGATAGTGTCCATAACGCAATCGTAATGGAAATCAATCATCAGGAGGATGATGTCTTCCTCATTCCAGTTCAACGTGAAAATCACCGGTTGATTTTCAAAAAATGCATTAGGGTAAGTTTCAAAAGAAGTTTAGTTGAGAGTACCAGAAGCAATGTCCTCCTTTTGATGATGGAAATGCTTGCCCAATGGTTCCAAAAGACAGGAATCTAACTAACGATGAAATAGATCTTTATATGTCGAAGTCAGAGAAGCTGACATTGGAAACGATTGAGAAAGTAGTTCTCAAGATTAAACATTGAAACAATATAGAAGAATATGAATCACCAACCACTGCAAGGTTAGAAAGATTGAAAAGTCTTCTTCTTACACCCACCAACAGTACTTATTGACAATATTCGGACTACAACCATCCCCCGTTGACTTTGTTGAAATACCAACTGAAGAATGTTGGGAACTTAATCCGGTCATACTTCAGGAGCAACGTCAATAATCAATGGGTGGAAAAACTCGGGGGTATTAGCCCACAGGATCTTGATGGTGTTTTCGTTATTGTGAATAGCTTATTCCGTAAGAGGTCTTGAGTGAAGGTATCGAATCTTGAAGTCGCTAGTGATTAGATGAATCTTCTCGAGAGAACTGGTATCGGAATTGATAGTACGCCTCCATATAGAAATGGAAACAATATTACATGTGATAGTTTGCATAAAGTTGCCCTGATTAGAACTCACCCTGAGTTGATTCATCTACTACACCCTGAGAGAGGGAATCTAATATTTTCAGAGGTCGTTGAAGCAAACGTTTCCGGCTTCAAATCAAGCCTGAACAGCGGATTCATTCTTCATTACAATGAAACATTAATATCTGACCTCGTACCAAGCACAAATCTTATGGATTATTTTATCAGCTATGAAGACTTGTGTTTCCTATTCGGCAAGATAAACAACAAGAAATAATGTTGTGTTGACGGTGGTCTAAATAAAGTTCTCCAACATTTGTCTGAGGTTGCTGCTAGGACTTCCTGCATATTGTTCAATAACATTTTAAAAATTTCATATGTCCCAAATGGGTGGAAAAAGGCCAAGGCATTTCCAATCCTGAAGAAAGGAAAAGAATCTTCGAGCCCTAAAAGTTATCGCCCAATCAGTTTGCTGCCTAACCTCAGCATGGTGTTTGAAGTGATACTGAACGAAGCATTGCGCCCACATTAAGAAATATGAGTTGATGGCAAATTGCCAATTTGGTTTTTGTACCAGGCATATGAACATACACGCGATAACGAAAGTAACGTCAGACATCTATTGGAAACTAAACAACAGCGAATGAGTCAATATGGTGTGGTTAGATGGACTAATTTCTAAACTCCTTCAGGACAGGTTCCCCAGACACCTTGTTGCCATTATATGTAATATGTTATACGGGAAATCATTTCGTGCTGCTGATGGAAATTTGCAATCATGCATGAATTCAAGGTCATGAATGGTCTACAGTAGGGAACAATTACCGCACCTCTGCTTTCCTCAATATTCATTCGCAAGCTATTGAACGGCTTTGATTTTAACGTCGCGCCAGCGTGATCATTGGCAGCGTTTCTGATGATCTGATCATCTATACAGCAGACCGCAAAGCTACAATAGTTCAGAGCAATCCTCAAAAAACGTTTTATGATATGCAGCTCTACACAGACGATTGGCGAATGAAAGTCAATGCGCAGAAGTGCGAAACAATTTCATTCGTGCATTTGAACATGAATTGATATGTTTTTGATTCTAACGGTGCTCCAATCACATATTGCATATGTAGACGAGCCACTGATAAGAAGAGACAATATCCTCCGAATTTGAGTTCACGAGACCAACAACTCCGATGGAGATAGCATTGGTGGCTGAATGACAACGTTTAGATTATTCGTGTTTATTTTTTTTTTTTTTTTGTGTTTTCACCACATATATTGTTGCTATATATTGTGTTATTGTCTGTTTGTGTTGAAAATTAGGAGTAGATTCCAATGTTTTAGATAGATTTTTTAAGGTCTTTGTAAAAATCTTTGTCATACCAAAAATTTAAAATTTTTTTAAGGGGAGCCCCCTAATAACGAATGAACCCTTAACCATTTTTTAAACCAAAGGTATTCGAGTGGGACACCAAATGAAAGGCTTTGATTAGAACTTTTAGAATATGAAATAAAAAAATTTATGAATTAGGGGGTCCAGGGGAAGGCAAAATGTACCCGGATCGAGTAGCTAGTGCCGTCACCTCAGACATAGCATGCATACAAAACAGCACAACCTCACACACAATGCCAGAGTATGAGCAATTAGTGAATAATATTGTAGAGATAGGAGCAAAGCTTAGCCAAATTCAAGCGCCTTCAAGACAAAGCGTTGCTTCCCCATGAAGTTCGTGCCACTCATCATGCCGGCTGGCTACTCCGTCCAGGTGAGTCAAATTTGTTTCTACCGCCAGCGATTTGACGCCAAAGCAAAGCGTTGTAGACCGTCATGTGTATTCTTTAAGCGGCAGGCAGGAAACGAAACGAGCCGCTAGCCCAATTGGCGACAGCTAGTGGCACGTCCAAAAGTTGCCTCGAAATTTTAGACAGTAAAACAAAGCTGACATTCCTCATCGATACGGGAGCAGACATATCTGTCGTTCCAGTATTCCAGAAGCACCCCGATCATTCATCGTCAGCCTTCAAGTTATTTACAGCAAACGGAACCACCATCGGTACAAACGGTGACCGAGCTCTAACCCTTTTCTTGGGTCTGCCTCAAATTTTCCAGGGGCGATTCACCGTGGCCAAAGTATTACGACCTATTCTAGGCGCGGACTTTATTCGACATTCGGAGCTGGTGGTAGATTTCAAAAATGGCAAAGTATCAGATCTCAGTAAGAACGCCTCTGCTAAAGGAACAGTCAAGGAGTACAACCAAAAAGAGATTTCTAGCGTGAATGTAACTTTAACGTATGACTCACTCCTCAGAGAGTTTCCAGGACTCACTCACACTGCAGTAGCTGCACATGCTCTGACTCATGGCACAAAATATTATATTACAACGACAGGCCCCACAGTGGCAGACCGGCCTCGGCAATTAAATCAGGAAAAGCTACAAGTGGCACGGCAAGAGTTTCAATTCTTGCTTGACAATGCATTTTGTCAACCTTCCAAAAGTCCCTGAGCAAGCCCTTTGCACCTCGTTCCGAAGAAAAATGGTGGTTAGCGCCCATGTGGTGACTACCGCCAAATGAACGCTGTGACCTTGCCAGACAAATACCCGATGCAAGACACTGAGGACATCTCACTGAATTTAGACGGCGCACAGTATTTTTCAAAGATCGATTTGTTCCGAGCATTTAACCAGATTCCAAAGCTGAAGAGGATATCCCAAAAACTGCAATCACTACGCCATCCGCCCTTCATTAATTCACAGTGATGCCATTTAGTCTTCGAAACGCTGCACAGACGTTCCAGCGATTCATAGACGAGGTGCTTTGTGGACTAGATTTTTGCATGTTCTTTGTTGATTATTTATAGTATTAATCGCCTCAAAAACGAAGGAAGAGCATAAGCGGCACCAACGACTTGTATTTCAGCGTCTACCAGAATACTGGGTTGTTATCAATTTAGCCAAATATGAGTTGGGAGTCACCCGGTTAGAGTATTTGGGGCACGTTATTGACAAAAAATGTATAATTCCCCAAAGTCACGTGTGGAAGTCATTCGAAATTTTAAAAAACCAGCTACGGTTAAGCAACTGCGGTGGTTTTTAAGGAACAATAAATTTCTATGGGCGGTTTGCTTGCAATGCTGAGGTACTACAGGCTCTGCTCAATAACTTGTGTGGTGGGCGTAAAAAGAATGACAAAATCGTCATCGAATGGACCCCAGAAACTAGTGATGCATCTATAAACTGTAAAAATAGTCTCGCTAATGCTGTTCTATGAGTCCACTTTCGAGCCAATGAACCTCTCAGACTCACAACCGATACATCTGTTGTAGCAGTAGGCACCGTTTTAGAGCAGAAGCAGAATAATAATTGGCTACTATTGGCATTTTTCCAGAAGAACTTCTAGTAATATATTCCAGCGTCAGACATTTTCAGCACTATTTAGAAGGTTTCTACATCCTCACGGCTCACAAACCACTAACGTATGCATTGGCTCAGTCTGCAAGCAAAGCGTCGCCGCACTAAATCAGACATGTCGATTACATCTCGCAGTTTTCATCAGATATCCACTTTATTGCGGGTGCAAGTAATGATGTTGCCGATGCGCTCTCTCGGCTGGAAGAGATTAGGATGCCCACAGTGATCGACGAATCTGAACCGATGAAACAGCAATAACGAGATATCGAACTGAAAGGACTACTTAATTCTAACACTACATCCCTAAAACTTGTCCGCCAGACTATAGGCTAAAATGATGGAATAGTGTACGACAAGTCACTGCAATGATTAAGGCCCGTCGTTCCACTGACGTTACGAAGAAAAATATTTGACATGTTTCATCAGCTAACACATCCCAGTGCACGTGCCACAGGCAAGACTACAGCTATGAGATACGTGTGGACAAACATGAGAACCAAGAAAAGGCTGAGAACATGCACACACACGTTTTTATGCACGCCGATGCCGTCCGCAAGCCACTTTCACCACCGTATACAGGACCACATCTTAAAGTGCATTGCCTGTCGAACGTTACACGATCAAAGTAAACGGCCGACAAATCAACGTGTCGATGGAGCGCCTCAATTTCACGTTTGTCGAAGCTTCAGCAGACGAATATCCTCGCGATCATACATCGGAGCCGATAAGCGGAAATAAGACACACTATACGTCAGTAGCTACGTAGCCAGTCTGAAGGCAGGCGACAACCAGACAGGTGATTCCTGCTCATAAACATTTGCAACTGACCTCACAGCGATCACCTCTTGTGTATATAAAGCATCGCCCAACACCAATCAAAACGCTGCCCACATGAACAAGAACGTACCCAAAAAGCAAAAAGCACATATGTTCGAGGCACCATACAGATCATGACATTTTACTATCTCACCAATGTCACTCGGTAGGGAATAGTGTGGCGACTAACGTTTTAGGCATTGTTGGAAGAACGACGCCAACCACACACATCGAAATACATTGTGTGGTAGCCAGGCCATCAAAGTATAATGCGACGCAGCACACTCACGAAAACTTTATGTGAAAGTCGAGTTGGTAAGAGTAACAAGTTAGTTGATCATTAGAACTTCAACGAATACGACAAACGCAATGCAAATCTTTAGTTACTTTTATATAATTTAGAAAATAAACGATAGTAACTTCTAATCAAACTCCACTGTAGACAATCCCGAGCCCGTTTGAGAAGGGAGAAGGTAACCCATTGTTTTCCCAACCCATAGCTTCCATGAATCCTCATCCCGAATCCCGAATGCTCTTGAGGTCGCACATTGGGTTTTCTGGTTCCCCAATAATGTCACATTATATGCCGAGAAATGCTAATAACTGTAAATACATCTACAGTTCTTCTACTAGATCCTACTTATACTTCCTTTGTGAGGACAAAAGAGGGTGAAGGTGAATCTTCCGCGGCTGATAACAAAATCGACATAATAACCATGCCGCCGGAATGGAGGTAGGGCGACGGGCTAACTCCCCGTCCCTGAAAAACCTTTAAATGTTTTGAAACATGCAGATAAGTCTTGGAATGGATTGGATTCAAGGCAACGCCCTCGCAAATAAAAAAATGACTATGGCATTGGATCCTGGAATGTCAGATCACTCAATTACCCTGGCGCTGTTAAGGACCTTTTACAACAGGCCAGTCAGTATCATTTAAAAATACTGACAGTCAAGGAAACAAATGGGACTGGAAATGACATTCAAGACATGAGATCGCATACAATATTCAAAAGTGAAGCCTACCAGAAAACGAGAATCTGGAGTGGCCTTCATTGTGGATAGGGAGTTCAAATCGCACGTTATTGACTTTAAAGCAGTCAATGAACGGTTGTGTGTGATCCGTATTAAGGCAAAATTCTTCAAAATCTGTATGATTAATGTTCACGCCCTGACTGAAGAAAAGGAAGAAGAAACGAAGGAAGCGTGTCACAATCACCTAGAAAGACTGGTCGATTCATTGCCCACAAACGACAAAAAAAAAAAATTCCGGGTGATTGCAACCCTAAGGTTGGCAATAAGCTTTCTCATCGGGGAACGACTGGAGCATATAGCCTCCACGATGTAACAAATGACAACGGCCAGTGCCTGATTGACTTTGTATGCAGCAGAAATTTAGTCATACGTTCGACTTGCTTCCCACATCAACGCATTCATAAAATGACCTGGGTATCACCGGATGGCAACCCACAAGACCAAATCGATCATGTTCTGATGTAATCAGGTTGAGCCTCGAGCATACTTGACGTCCGTACATACCAAGGAGCCAATTCTAACTCAGATCATTACTTGATCAAATTGCCCTATCGATATTATTTGTCCAAGGCATATTCAGCAAAGACCAGCCCGCTACAAAAATTTGACATCGAAAGGCTTGAAACGGCGTCTGTGGCCAAACATATCACGGAGACCCTCGAAAACTAGCTGGCTCCAATCTTATTAGACGCATCGTTCAAGACGAGCAACGAGCTCTGGATGAAAAAGAAACCGGCTATAAGGACCATGGCAGAAAAGACGATCGGACATCAAGCCCGGTGCAAAAAGAATGATTGGTTCGATGATGAGTGCCAAAATGCGTTGAACAAAAAGAATCAGTCGTACAAGGGGTAGGAAAACTAGGATGAAGAGAGAACACTATGAAAATCTCAGAAGAGTAGCAAATGAGATAATTAGGATTAAGAAAAGAAAATACTTTGACGACCAATTGGGAAGTATAGATGTAAGTTTAGCGAGCAACAACACAAGACAAGCATACAAAGTAGTGAAAAGCCTGAAACATGGTTATCAGCCCAAAACCACGTTCTGTCGTGATGACGGCGGCAAGATCAACGCTGATGAAACCAAGATTAAGGAAAGATGGGCATCATCTTTCAAGAACCTCCTTAAGCCTCCGCTTAGCTCCAGAACATTGGAGCCTATAGATGTCTGCGGAGAGCTTCTATTGGCCCCACCAACTCTGGATGAAGTTTGTTTCATCATCAAAGCCCAAAAGAATAATGAAGCGCCGGGCATTGATGAGATTCCAGTGGAGCTCATCAAATATGGTGGCAGTAGAGTTCATCAAGCTATTCACAAAGTCATCCAGTACATTTGGCAACAAGAACATATGCCAAAAGAGTGGAGCTAATCTTTTATATTCCCTATCCACAAAATGGTGACAAGCTACAGTATGAGAATTATAGAGGCATATCACTACTTTGCACGGCGTACAAAATATTTTCTAAAATCTTAAAAATAAAATCAGATCATACGCCGAAAGTATTATTGGGGAGTATCAAGGTGATTTTAAAGCAGGTAGATCAACAACAGACCAACTGTTCACAGTCAAGCAGGTACTTGAAGAATGCTAGGAGTTAAACATAGATGTACACCAAATTTTCGTTGACTTCAAGCAAGCATACAACAGTATTTATCGTAACGTACTGTACCAAATAATGCTTTGCTTTGGCATCCCAGCCAAATCTGTTCAACTTACAAGAATGACAATGACATCCACGACCTCCCAAATCTGCATCAATAACCAACTCACCGACGCCTTTGGCAAAAATGTCGGACTAAAGCAGGGAGATGGGCTGGCCCCATTGCTATTCAATTTGGCTCTGGAGCACGTCATACGGAAGCTACCTGTCGATACATGAGGTACATTACTATACAAGTCGAGCCAAGTAGTAGCCTATGCGGACGACATCAACATTCGGTCACGATCATAAACAACTGCCAAGAACTTTTCCTGAAACTGAACAGCGAAGAAAAACTAGTAGCGCTACAAATCAATGAAAATAAAACAAAGCTCGTGACGCAGTCAAGGAAAAATACCTCAAATACACACACACAAATACGAGTATCACACTTGGCAAATACAGTCTCGAAAATGTGAGCAAATTTGTGTATTCAGGTGCCAAAATAACAACAAGTTGGGTAGACAGACCTATGCTCATGTCAGAAGGGTTTTGTACTCAACTTACAAAATGCAGTAACCAGCAACGAATAAAATCAAGAAACATGTCAAAGACAATTTAATTGGAGAAAATGTGAAATTCGAGGATCATACTATTATTAACAAAGTTGAACGAATTTTGACTTCTGAGATATTTGTTATAGTTATACCCATAAATATCTCCTTTGATAATTTTTTCAGATTTTTTAGATCACGGGTGTCCATTCGCGAGGGAGGAAACACATTTTTCATCTATTTCCCCCCCCCCCCCCCTGTGCTCCTACTGAAGCAAAAACTGTCAGTTTAAGAACTGTTTTGAAAAGCTCTCATAGAGAACTTTCAGTTGATACTCATATTGGCTACCTTTCATGAAATTTTTTTTAAGGGGTCACTCCTCTGTACTGTAATCATCGATTCATAGCCTATTTTTTCGAATCCTAGAATGGTTACAAAGCCCTTTTGCTAGGAGCTCTCTCCTGCCTCTTCGACTTGTTTCAATTGTATGTACTCATCTTCATGATACCTATCACTCCTGAAATTTTCATGCAAATTCTAGCAAAGCTGTAGTGTCGGTAAAAAGCGCATATGGCTCCATAGCAATATGTTTCCATAATAATACAGGGCATATTGCTCCATAGTAATACACGAAAATTCAAATCGCTTTAACTTCGGTAAATACAATTCGATCTTTATGAAACTTTCTGAAAAGATCAATCTTGTAAATAGTCATCTCTTTGCTAAATTTTGTTGAGTTTAAAGGTACCGTTTAGATTTTATTCAAGAAAACACAAAATCGATAAATCATACTATTACTAACAAAGTTGAGTGAATTTGGACTCCCATGTATTTTTTGTTGTTGTACTCATTAAGGCCTACATTCATGATTTTTTTCAGATTTTTCGGATGGAAGGTGTCCAATCGCGAGGGGGGGGTACGCGAAAAGTTCGTACATTTCCCCTTTCCCTGCCCCCCTCGGTACTTACAAGACAATTTTAAGACTTGTTTTGAAAAGATCTCATTGAGACTTTTCCAATGACACCCTACTCGACTACCAATGGTGAAATTTTTTTTTGAGGGGTCACCCCCCTATATGGGGAGACCCCCCTTAAACGCCTTTGAAAAAATTTTCCACCCTTGAACTTTCAAGAGGTCACCACTTCTGACCTTTCTACAAAGTTTCATGGCTGTAGCCCCTATAGTTTCCGAGAAAAAGTGCTGTGACATACAGACGGACGGACGGACGGACGGACAGACGGACGGACAGACAGACACAGGTCGTGATTGCAATAGGGTTTTTTTTTTTAGTACAAAACCCTAAAAATGGGCAATGAAAGAGATCAAATACGCCAAAGAATACAGCTCGCAAATAAAATATTTTATTCAGTATTGACGATCTTGAAGACCAGCTGCATACACAGGAAAAAAAGCTCCAAGTATTCAAATCTGTGATAAGACCTATGTTATGCTATTGGTATGAAACATGGACCTTAACCCAAGTATCCGCAAATATATTGAACGCTTTTGAACGACGGGTCCTGAGGTGAATAATCGGCGTGAAGCTTGACCAATGACAAATTCAATACAACCATGAGCTGTATGAATCTTTTGACAAGCTGGAGGTCTGAACGATTGTAAGAGTGCGGAAGTCCAATGGGAAAGACACATGAATCGTATCGACGAAGGATACTCAAGAAGTTATTCGTTGGGAGAATTGAAGGTCGGAGGCCTGTGGAGAAACCAAGGAAACGCTGGTCTGACTCGGTCGACGAAGACAGTTTATCGCTGCTCGGATTTTGGAATTGGAAGACGCGGTCAATGGACCGATACAGTTGGAGGCGCTGTCCGCAGGAAGGCTCGAGAGGGGCTGTAGTGCTAAGAAGAAGAAACTCTAATCTAACCGTACTTGCATTATTTCCTAAAACTGTAAGAAAAATGTTAATAATACCTTTGCCTTGAAGGAAAAATGGAATAAAGGTACGAAAGAACTATCTCTAAACCAAAAAGTACACCCCTATCACCAGGAACTAGGCTTGGGACCTTGTGCGTAGTATGAAAACAATGGCAGTTTGACACCAGAACAAGTTGAAGTAGCAGGAGTGTGCTCCTTTCAGAAGGGTTTTGTAAAACAATTAGTAAATCAAACAATATCTTCTGCATATTAAAATTTGGTTCCACAAATTGACTTCGAAAAACCATTAGGGTTATTATGCTTTTAAATTCGCTGCCATTTTGTTTCAAGTATTTTGACTCCGTCGCTTAGTTAGTCATGATAATACATCAACATTACAAACTATTACTTCCGTTGCAAATGTGTACCTCCGTAGTAGCACGTGTTAATGTTTGTTGTAATTATAAAATATTCAATCGGCTGTAACTTAGCTGTTTACCGTTCAATTACTGTGAAATTTTCAGAATGCATATAATTGTTTTCAAGAAACTTAAATACTAACTTTTGGGAAATTCAAGGGTCGCATTTCGATTTGATATGCAAACATGTAAATCTAATAAAATGTATTATTATTAACAAAGTTAATCGGATTTCGGCTCCTGAGGTATTTGTTGCCCTTGTACTAATAAAGTCTTGCCTCATTGATTTTTTTCAGATTTTTTGGGTCAAAGGCGTCCAATCGCGAGGGGGGACACAAAATGTTCGCACATTTCCTCTTCCCTTGCACCCATGAAAGCAAAACATGTCTTTTTAAGACCTGCTTTGAAAAATATATTGCTACATGCGATGAAATTTTTTTTCAGGGTCCCTTCCTCTCTCTATATGGGGAGAACACCTTATAAGTTTTTTTTGTGATGAAATTTTGAAGAGACTGTCACTTTACACCTATGTACAAAATTTTATATTCCTAACTTATGCAGTTTACGAGAAAAAGTGATGTGATACTTGGACGGACGGACAGACAGGACGCGATTTCAGTAGGATTTTGCAAAATGATTTTACATGACCTTAAAATCAAGATTAATTCACAGCGAAATCGAGCACATTGGACATGTACGATGTGGTAATAGTGATGTCGTAAAAGTGGAAATATCACGTAAATAGTGTAGCGGCAGGTAAATGGTGCGGCTAGATGCTCGGATTGCGGTGAGAAGGGGCACTTGCGAAGACACTGCCAGAAATAAAGAAAACGGAGCTATTGTCCAGGGTGTTGGGGATCTAGACCGAGTCAGGAACCTAGAGTGAAAGCCTATCAGACTAAAGGGGCCGACTCGTGGGGCGGTCGTTGGCTAGGAGGTTCTAAGTTCCCAGAACCCCCATCACCGTGTCAAGACTACATCGTGGAGAAGCAGACTTATACCTTCCGGGTCAAGTCGACGAAGAATATTGCACCATAACAAGCGACACTGATGCAACCCGACCGATTATCTGACCAGACCTAGTGAGGCAACAGCTTCTTCACAAGGGCGGACTTCATCAAAATGCTGACGCCCTATCTCTTCGTCCATGTCTGGCTAACTTCAAGCATTGCCGACGGGTTGAAGAAAAGGAGCCGCCCGTTGATCTGCAATTGAATCACCAATTGGAAGAAGGGAATAAGTCCAGGAAAGTAAAATTTTGGGAAATTAAAAAAGCTTGCTATTTAGTTTTCCTTACCTTTTTGCTCATCGTTAGTCATACCAAAACACAAGGCCATTCTCCCTGAAAATTTTCCACCCTAATTTTTTTTTCCAATATTTATGGCTACCCCCCATAAAATTTTGAAATTCGAAATTATGTTCCCTTCTTCAAATTGATAAAAAAAATTGGGAAATTTTGTTTAAAACAAGTTGGGTAGACAGACCTATGCTCATGTCAGAAGGGTTTTGTACTCAACTTACAAAATGCAGTAACCAGCAACGAATAAAATCAAGAAACATGTCAAAGACGATTTAATTGGAGAAAATGTGAAATTCGAGGATCATACTATTATTAACAAAGTTGAACGAATTTTGACTTCTGAGGTATTTGTTATATTCATACCCATAAATATCTCCTTTGATATTTTTTTCAGATTTTTTAGATCACTGGTGTCCATTCGCGAGGGAGGAAACACATTTTTCATGTATTCCCCCCCCCCCTGTGCTCCTACTGAAGCAAAAACTGTCAGTTTAAGAACTGTTTTGAAAAGCTCTCATAGAGAACTTTCAGTTGATACTCATATCGGCTACGTTTCATGAAATTTTTTTTCAGGGGCCACTCCTCTGTACTGTAATCATCGATTCATGGCCTGTTTTTTCGAATCCTAGATTGGTTACAAAGCCCTTTTGCTAGGAGCTCTCTCCTGCCTCTTTGACTTGTTTCAGTTGTATGTACTCATCTTCATGATACCTATCACTCCTGAAATTTTCATGCAAATTCTAGCAAAGCTGTAGTGTCTAAGTCGGTAAAAAGCGCATATGGCTCCATAGCAATATGTTTCCATAGTAATACAGGGCATATTGCTCCATAGTAATACACGAAAATTCAAATCGCTATAACTTCAGTAAATACTATTCGATCTTTATGAAACTTTCCGAAAAGATCAATCTTATAAAAAGTCATCTCTTTGCTAAACTTTATTGAGTTTAAGGGTACGGTTTAGATTTCATTGAAGAAAACACAAAATCGATAAATCATACTATTACTAACAAAGTTGAGTGAATTTCGACTTCTCATGTATTTGTTGTTGTTGTACTCATTAAGGCCTACATTCATGATTTTTTTCAGATTTTTCGGATGGAAGGTGTCCAATCGCGAGGGGGGGTACGCGAAAAGTTCGTACATTTCCCCTTCCCCTGCCCCCCTCTTTACTTATAGGGAAATTTTAAGACTTGTTTTGAAAAGATTCTATTAAGACCTTTCCAATGACACCCTACTCGACTACCAATGGTGAAAATTTTTTTTTGAGGGGTCACCTCCCTGTATGGTGAGACCCCCCTTAAACCCCTTTGAAAAATTTTTCACCCTTAAACTTTCAAGAGGTCACCACTTCTGACCTTTCTACAAAGTTTCATGGCAGTAGCCCCTATAGTTTCGGAGAAAAAGTGCTGTGACATACAGACGGACGGACGGACGGACGGACGGACGGACAGACGGACAGATGGACACAGGTCGTGATTGCAATAGGGTTTTGTATTTTAGTACAAAACCCTAAAAAGCAATCAACTGTTAATAAAAAGTTTTAATGACATTTTTCAGGTAAAATGTTTGAAAAAACAGAATCTTAAGTTAAAATATAAGGCATTTTAGTTACTTTTAGGTAAATTTCTCGAGAGAAATTTATTAGGTAAATTTCTCGAGAGAAATTTACCTATTGCGGAGAGCATCATATATATATATATATATATATATATATATATATATATATATATATATATATATATATATATATATATATATATATATATATATATATATATATATGGGATATAACGAAATTTTTGACCACGCTAGAGGTTGCAATTTTGCTTCGATTTTCACCAAATTTTGAGGAAAGGTGTATTGGGTTATTATCTCGGTTAAATTCGTGAACCAGCTATATCGGCCGAGCAAAAACAAAATGGCGGCCATTTTAGACGAAAAATCGCGATTTCTGTTCTGACCAAAGCTTAGCTCCGATTTGGATGAAATTTGGTACAAAGGTTCATTGAAATATGTGATGAATCTCACAATAAAAAATCCAAAGTCGGTGCGGCAGAAACAAAATGGCGGCCGCTCAAAGGTCGAAAAACGTGCAAAATTTTGTTGTTGTAATAGTGGTCAAAGCTTTCAACAGATTTTCATAAAATTCGGTAGTTTGATAGAAATTATAAGTATCTAAAGAATTACTTAAAAAACTGGAGGTCAGGTTGCAAAAAACAAAATGGCGGCCAGTTGAAGGTCAAAATTTCAAAGGCTTTTAAAAGTCGCAATTTTGATCCGACATATATGAAACTTGGTTCCAAGATAAACATAACTTACTCCTACAGTTTTTAATATTTTGGTGATCATGCATGAGCAAATTTCAAAATGGCGGCCGTTTAAATATGTGTTTTTCATGTTTTTGTGGCCCTCTAGCGGTCACATTTTCCAACGGATTTTGATGAAACAGAGATTATGAATCCCTGTACTATGTTCTTGTATTTTGCAGGAAATTATTAAAATTGAATGAAAAATAAAAAAGTCAAAAATTTAAAGCCTAATATTTTTAGCTGCGATTTTCTTTAAAAATTGGATTATTTTGCCCTGTCTAGAGTGAAACTCCTATTTGAACGAGATAGTACATTGATTGATGAGGTCCTAGCATACAAAGATTTAAAATAATCCAAAATCAAATGCATGCATTCAAAATGGCGGCCCCCAAAGGTCTGAAAGCAAGCGCAATTCGCTATTTTAGTGCCAACTGAAATAATGAATATTTTTCATTGAACCGTTTTAAATGACTTTACTTGAAAGAACTTATAAACCAGATCATTTTTAAGATATTGTATAATATTTTTAACAATACCCTAAAAAATTATAAAATCGCGACTTGTCTGTCTGTCCGTCCCTCCGCCCGTTTGTTCGTGCGTCATAACAAGTTTTCTCGCAAACCACATGAGCTACAATGAGGAAATTTTCTACGTAGGTCAAAAGTGGTGCCTCTTGAAATTTGCAGTGCAAGAAAATATTTTAAGGTATTTAAGGGGTGTCTCCCCATACAGGCGGGTCTCCCTATACAGGCGGATGGCATACAATTTTTTTTATTTCTGTAGCCCTCTAGCAGCCAAGATTCTCAACAGATTCCGTTGAAACTTGAAATTAGAAGTTATTAAGGCAAGTTAATTTAATTTGATTATGCAAATCGAATGACAAATAAAATAGTCGAAAATTTACAGCTAAATATTTTTAACAGCCGATTTCAATAAAAATCGAAATGACGACCCTCACAGTTCAGAAAAAAATTGAAATGTATTTATTAATGGCAATGCAAGTGCTGATTAAACTTTTATGGAAATCTTTTGAAATTAACTATTCGAGCTATTTAAGCCTTTGCGAGAAGGGCGAAACCGGTATTTATATGTTTACAACAATATGTAATCCATACGCATGCAACTCAATTTAATTAGCAAAATATTTGCGCCCCGATAAAAGGTTTCTAAAAACGAACGTGGCCAGATTTTTTTTATGTTAATAAATACCCATGTGGTACTACGAAAATTGCAGAAAGAAGTTTAGTAGAAGGCAAGCCAAATTTTTTTTCGAAACTTTACGCTACATACGAGAAATTTACCTTTCTGGCTGGTGGTGCCAACGGGGATTTTTTTCATTAGTGTTCTCCCTCATCGCTATTGGCTGCGGCACATAAATCCCATGCAATGATGGAATTATAAAATTCGATTTTTTCGTGTGGGATATGTTGGCGTATCTTTCTCACATCGTCAACTTTTTTTTCATTAATAGGTACACGATTGTTTTTCCATGCTTTTCGTGTTGGGAAGGGTGGGGCACCCAGATTTCGATTTGGTTTTGATAGACGAAACTTGTTTTTCACCACCCCATCTATAAACTCCGAGCAAATAACATCTTCTTGCCGGCTAGAAGAATAGGTCAAGTGCCTATATTTAGATAAAGAAAATGCTGGCCCATTTCGTCCGCCACAAGCCTTCGTGGTCTTTTTGAAATAAGTTGGCCACCACTCCTTGAAGTTTACAATGTCCGCTCCTGTAACTTCACGTACACTAAAAGTGCCGTTTTTTCTAGCCTTTTCGATCATATCATTGTATTCTCTAGGTTCATAAATCTTATCCATTCTCCTCGATTGCCTTTTAACTGATTCAAAATTAAGATCGCAGTCTAAAAATGAGTGACCCCTAACGGGGAAAAACTGATGAACTTTCTGGAAGCGTCCTGTAATGGTTTGATTAAGAAAAAATCTGGTGACCGTGTGATTTCTATTTTGCCCACCACAGTCGTCGCTGAATACATAAAGTTCACGAATTTCTGGATTAAGCTGTTGAATGTGCATGTTCAAAAATGTGCATACTTCATTCGGGCCCCTTTTAGCTTGTCCTTCGTGGTAGGTATAAAATTTAGCCGTGTTTTCTCCAAATTGTGGATACAAAAAACGTGCATCCATATTTTCCTGAGATAAAACATTTCCTGAACTGGCAGTAAAGGGAGAGGTCGATTTTGCATATAATCAAAAGCGATTGCAGACACGTCATTTTTGTTTTCACACAACTTTTTGACTTCTTGTTGCTTTAAGTAAAACTTTTTTGCATGGCGTTTGTGAACTAACTTTTCAGCAACTGCAACCCGCTTTGCAGTTTCGTTGAGAGTGGTAGACTTGATATTAACAGAAAGCTCTTCATATAATGAACAAACATCAACCTGCGGTCTACCAAACCGATATGCGTAGTTTTCATTAAAGTGTTTTCTGTAATATTCATAGGAGACAACATTTGCTAAACCGGGATGTAATGCAAGAAAAAGCTCATGCATTTTTGCTCTGCAAAAGTCGGCAGGGAGGTATTTTAGTTCTTTACTTGCATAATGCGAAATTTTTAAAGGATGTGAGCACTAATACATGCAACTGCATCAACAGGGAGTGCATTAGCCCGATTGGAATGCTTCCCCCTCATATCTTTTGGTGAAGTTACTCCGCATGAAAGTAATAATGACAATCGAAAAAGAGCTTTGTTTTTAATAGAATACAAGCTCATAAAAGCTTTTTTACAAACTGGTATTCTTTGATTACCTTTTCTGGCAAAATAACGAAAGTGTTATTTCGTTTGTCTACTGTGGGTTGAGGCACTTCAGGAATTCCGTCTACAATATTATTATTATTTTTTTTCGTTCTTCTTGCGTTCCGTTCAATCAATCCCATTATAAAAACTCTTGCTCATTTTTTGGTCTTCCATTGTACAAATCATTCAGAACTATCAGTTTTTCTTCGCAAGTGAACTTTGCAGTACAAAGATTTTCACACCGACAAAAAAAAAATAATGAATCATGAAAAATAAAACATTTCAACATTTTATTAATTAGGTAGGTACGTTATATAAAAAAATAAGTGATATCTACTTACAAACAGTCAGGTCCAACTGTAAATTTTGATGGAATTAAACAGCCTGAAGTGTTAAGCTCCTTTCCAGAAAGCCTTGCTATTTTCATTGCTTCTTTCTTATACAAATGACTATTTGTTACGCCTTTTCGTTTTTTTGCTCTTACTACATCCTCATTATTTCCCTCTTGCATTTTTTCAGAATAAATACTTTTTTAATAGAAAAACAGTCACAAAAATAAAAAAACAACTGATTAAAAACTAAAAAGAATAACACAAACTGACTAACAGGTAACAACATCCAATAAACAACTGACTGTCACTTTCAGTCAGTGTAGCCATCGGAACAAACGAATATCTGCAGTACATATTCCCTTCTTCCAGTTGGTAAGAAAATGCACAGCCCACAGAAGACAGAGAGACCTCGATACTTGTTCCCTTTTTCTGTTGTTTTGGTGGGCTTTCATATAAAGAAAAAAAAAGTCACAATATCTAATTTTTTGTATTTTTATCGGTTATTCCCTTCTTTCAATTGGTGATTCAATTGATAACAGCCGAACTCGATGAAGGTTGGTCAATGGAGGAGATTAAAATGCCCAGCAAGCCAATGAAGACATTAGACCATTAATCGTATGGAAGGAGACGACTGGGCAACCTGAGTGGAAAGACGCTTCAATGCATGGTGCCACCCTGAAAAGCTATTGGGCACAATGGACCTCCCATCAGGTGGAGGGTGGCGTACCCAAGCGGAAATGGAAAACGCCAGACTTCCCAAAAGCCGGATCCACGACGTGGTCAAGGAAATGCACGAAGGATCCTCGGGAGGCCACCTTGGAGTTAACAAGACCTTAGCAAAATCACAGGAAACGTTTTACTGGCTCCACGCTCAAAAAGACATAGAGAACTGGTGCCGTAGATGCACAATTTTCGCTTCCGTCAAAGGTTCAAAGTGACGACTGAGAGGGCAAATGCAAACCTACAACGTAGGTTTACCGTTCAAAAGGATTGCTGTTGACATCGCAGGACCCTTCCTTGAATCCAAATGGGGAAATCGATACCCGCTGGTTGTATCTGATTATTTTAGCAAATGGCCCGAGGTGTACCCTATTTCTAACCAGGAAGCAACTACTGTAGCCGAAAAACTAGTGTTAAATTGGGTCAGTAGATACGGCGTACCTTGCAAACTACATTCGGATCAAGGCCGAAATTTTGAGTCAGTAGTTTTTGCCGAAATGTGCGAGCTGCTGAAAATACGGAAAACGAGGACAACACCGCTGCATCCCCTGTAATGTTATAAATCTCCTACCTCACAGGATCCTCCCGGCCTTTTCCGAGATGTCCTGCTCTGGTACTTTGGGCACCACTCAGCCTCGCCACCTGCAGCTTACCTTATCCGCCTCAAACTCTTTGGACTTGCCAAAAGAAAACACCCAGTTTTGTATTATTTAATATTTATTTGAATTTTGCTTCTACAACTGCTCGGTCGCGTTTAGTAGCGCGTATACGATCCTTCACCTCCTTCTTGATCTTGCGCCGCAGCTCCGTCACCTTCTGCTGCCACTGAGACCGCTCCGCTATCGTGGTCGAGATGCGTGCGAGCCGCCTGTATTCGTGGAGCTGCTGCCGTAACTGCTCCCGTCGACCGCCGCGCCTCCGCTTGTAGTTCAATCTGCCCAAGTACTCCTCGCGGGTGATGGGCCGTGGACCTGCCCTGGCGTTTTCCCGGAGTGCCTCCTCCAGACTCTTCTTGGGTGAACGATGGCGTGCACCTGGGCTGCTTGCTGCGGTCACTCCGGCTGCCACTCGATAGATCGGGATACACACGCTGGCGAGCGCTGGTCTTGCTGGGGTGCTCCTGTCCTCCTGGGCACGGCTTCTGACTATTTGCCTTGCTCGGCACGCTTCACCCGTGCGTTTGGCGGTGTCTTCACGGACGGAGGATGCCTAGAAGAAAGTGGGAGTTAGTCGATGGTGGCTACGCAGCGTAAAAACGCATCCAAGCCGAATGAGGTTCGCGGCTCAAGCCTACACCTCACCACCTAACTGTTGTGATGATTTCCTGCAATTGCACCGGAACTAGATGCACTTTCTGGCTTCACTGTTGACTTCGCGGCGAAATACACTTCGCGTACAGTTCTGTAACCGCTGTTATTACTACTTTCCGTTTCTCGCTCGATCAATTGTCTTTTAAACGATTCATGCGGCCTCAATTCGCCCTAAATTCGCTGAGTGGTTGAAACGTGCGCTCTCGTTCCACGAAAGCTTCTTCCTCCGCGCTCCGTCCCACTTGCCCGCATGGTGAAACTTTGTGGTGAATTGGAGAAATGGTTTGAAGGCAGGGAGAAATCAGGCGAGGAAAAACTTTTGTTTAACACAGTGTCACTTCGCTGGAAACACACCCCGAAGCTTCTCATGTACATGGTCATTGTCGTCGCTAATGTTGTGGTTTATGTTGATCGAATTATGAAGTCTTTACGCTTGCCGTTGGTCGACAAGCACATGCTTTGATGACAATGGGCGTAGCTTGTCGATAATTCTATAAGCACACCCCGAAGCTTCTTATGTACATGGTCGTCGTCGCTAATGGTATGAATTATGAAGACTTTACGCTTGCCGTTGGTCGACAAGTACATGTTTTAATGACAATGGGCGTATGCGCTTGGCCGTATACACTTGGCGGAGCTTAGACGATTGACGACGTTGTCTATAGCATAACATTTCCTCCGGCGGATTTGACTGATTTACGTACTTGGAGAGTGAAGTAAATCGTTGTTCCATTCCAATGATGCGAATTACTTAATGCGTAAGTTGTACTTTGCGCTGCTAAGGCCATTACTATTGTCCGCTGTACTTCTCACTGCCTATTGTTGATTGTTGTTCTGCTGCTGGTTCTTGATTAACATACTTAATTCTACCGTTAAATTTCGTGTATATTGAACTCCTAATTTACGCTACTTAACATGTTATGGCATAATACAACGTTACAATTGAAAACTACTTCATTTTTGATTTTATATCGTTACGGATTCATGATTTGCTTGCCTGAGTCGCTAATCTGTACGGTTACGTTTTTACTTGATACTAACATAATATGTTAATTATAAATTGATGTTTTGTCTGATACTTAGTATTTCTTTTGATACAGTGAGTTAAGATTTTTTTTTGATCGCTTATCAGTATAATTATTCACAAAGGTTTTTGTTTGATACAACTTTGAGCCAAGCAGGTTCGTGTTTGGTTTGATTCTATACAAACATAAATTAACAACTCAATATTTCATTTGATATACAATAATGGAATTATGTTACGTTCGATTCTAATGTTGAAGAATATACTGAACATTTCTTCCGGTCCTAAATCGTTTTTTCTTGAGAATAAAACTATTATTTATATAAAACTATTTTTCATTTGAGGGATGCCGGAATTCAATATTACTTTTAATTGGCTTTACTTTATGAGACAGTACATTTTCCTTTAACTTCCATATTTGCTGCCGATTTTTCTTTAAATCAGAATTGTATATTATTGGTTTACCTATTTGTGCATTACTAGGCTGTAGTACAGGTGTTAGCAAATTAACCTGTTAGCGTTAGTGAGGATGTAGTGTGAACGGTGCAGGTGCAATGGCACTTATTATTTTCTTCTTTTCCTTTTCTTTTTTTTTTTTTGGTTTTGTCTTTATATTCATTGCTACTTTCAATTTCTATTCGATTAACGTTCTTTTATAACTACTAATATCATTATTCTTACTGTTTCCTTGTTTTTTACTTTGAATATTTCAGATTTTACTTATTAAATTGTTTACATAATTGTTTCTTATTGCTTTTAACATTACTATAGTTTCTAATTAATTTTATTTAATACGAAAACTAAGCTTTCTTAAAGTTGTAAATATTAATTATTGTGCCAATAGTTTAGTGGGAATTCTTTTTTTGTTAGTATGTAGGCGGAACGTTATGAATTAATTTTTAATGGGATGGAATGTGTGGATATTTGGTAGGGATAGAACGTCAAGCTTGACGGCATTCTATTCGCTCATACTCGTATGGTTGATAAGATTATTCACTCCAATCGCTTAATTAGCTTCGGACTTATTTCAGCCGAGCGAAAAACTTTCATTGTGGTGGCGGCGAATGCTACCTTATCAAAGCTTCCGCATGGGTTTCCATCGGGATTGGGAATTTTGTCAGGTACGCTCGCTCACTTGCTTCATATGGTGTGATAATGATTAAGCTTTTGGCTGAACAGTTCGCACGATCATTGAAGTTCGTTATCAGGGAAGAACGTACTGCGCTTATCACCACATATGTGCGAATTGGATCTGGCGGGTCGTCGCAAGAGACCATAGGTAAATTCACGGCTAGTCAATTGTATCTTTCTAAAGGCATTAGCTTCGCTGCCGGAATTATGGCTTTATGCTTAACGTGTGCGAGGTGAAAACACATTAGTGCACAGCTGTTACTTGATTAGCAGTTGTTAGTTGGTCGGATGTTTATTATAGGATTCTGCAAAGTTATAGCATTCTTTGTCTGAAATTCGTTTTTTTTTTCTTTTTTTTTTCGTACCAGCGTCTTGTTTGTTTATATCATTTATTAATATTTCTGTAATATTGTTTTTTTGTTTTTGCTTATGATTTTTTTTTATATTAGTATTTTTTATTTTGAATTCAGCCCTTCTTTTTTTTTTTTTGGTTACTTTATGGGTTTTTTCTAATTTTTTCTTGTTTCTTATTTTTTCTTATGTTCTGTTTTTCCATTATTTTTTTTTCCCTTGCTATAACTAGACTAGTTGAAAGGAACGGGCGGGATGATGCATGGAGTTTTGGGGTTGGGTACTATGTGAGGGATTGGGTGCTTGCGCTTTTGGGCTACGTGTGTTTACAGGCCGCTCTTTGCGGACCACGGAATTATATGAGTTATCAGTTGTTAGCGATACCGGTGAAACTCGCTGACTTGCCTCCCCAGTATGGATTTGCAAGGCGAAACCAGGGTTCGACACCTCTGTAGAAACTCTATTGCTTAAACTCGTCCGACAACGCCCCTTAATGCGTTTGATCAAAAAATATATTGCCATAAATAATACCGTGACCCCCGCCAGGCTTGCCGAGGCCGTGGATAGATGCACATGCCTTCTGGCCGTCTCACTAAATTTGATCCGCTCGAGGTGCGAAAAGATTTCATCGAGGCCGTGGGAGCTGGCTGAAAAATGAATGCCTCCGTTGTTGCTCGCTATTAGCTTTGTTTGCGGTATGCTGTGGTTACCCCCCAGAACAGCGACGTCCAGCTCCAAAATTCTTGAGTCTACTTCAAGGAAATACTGCGGTTGAATTATATCGAACGGGTGAGTACTTTCTGCTTCATAATGTATGGTCATTTCGTTAATCAGGATTGCGCAGGGGAGATGGAGAGTTAGGATTCCTTGACCAATCAGTTTGTGTGTCGTGATGCTAGCATCGCAGCGGATATGAATGGATGTTTCGTTCGGTAGAAAGTATATCCAACTGTTCGGTTTACTTAGCTTAATGAGGGAATCTGTTATTGAAGTACTAACCCGAAGAGGTAGTTCTAACTTTAGATTGAGTGGGTTGTGCAGAAGTGAAATTATTACATTCTCTGAAGGTGGGGATTGAATAATCAGCGTAGTTAATGGGGCCACATATAGGTCTCCAGGTTGTGGATGTTTAATTTTCTTATGATTAGAATTATCGGTTAGAAGCAGAAACTGTTGAGTTGTGATATCACCCGCTATAAACGAGTATTCCACAGTGGGTGACAGAAATAGGGTACTGTTAGTTTTGATGGGAAACAAGTGTATTTGATATAGTCTCATTAAGGGTAGTTGGAAAAGCGGGAGCGTAATTATCACTACCAGCTTGGTCTTCCGTCTGAAATACCGTAGTATCGCCATCTGTGCAAGGATTTCCTCACAAAATTCGGGGCAACTATTGCCCTGTTTAACATAGATTTCGTGCGATTTTTTGCTAGAGATTAACAAGGGATGAATTCTGTTGCTTTGAACTGCCACAGCTATGTCAATCAAGGTGTGTTGCCGCGAGATTTATAACATAACATGAAGACCAGGTATGATCTAAAGGCAAATTATACTGGCTTCCAGCAAGATGACTTGGTATGGCTATATAACCCACAACAGCGGAAGGGTAGGTCTCTGAAGTTGCAGCATAATTGGGAGGTACCAGACCGAGTTGCAAAGCGAATCAACGACGTCATATATCGCATACAGGAACACCGTAAGCTGAGAGCCAAAATAAAAATCGTGCACCTGGACCATCTTGCCCAATATTACATCCAGGGAGACTTGACTACAACTGGCGACACATCTTTTCCAGGCGAAAAGAACTGAGGTGGGGGCAGTGTTACATATCCAAATAATTCTGCGTGTTACTATCGCGATTGTTGTCGCAACTATTAATAACATCATGATCAATAAACGAATGCACTCAAAAGCACAAGAAGATCCATGACCAACATCTGAAACGACGTCACTGCAGCGATTCAGAATTGCTTGAATATTCCAGGTCGTTTTCGTCAGAACATTCGCCAATGTACGAGAAAAAGGTTGAACGACTAGAGACCCTATATAAAGCCGAGCTGAATGAATGGGGGGAATAGTACAACCACGATAGTAGAAACTGCGAAAGTGTGGAGTGCGAATTAAAGGCGATATTGATTGATAGTGAAGACAGTTGAAATATAAATTTATAGACAAGTGTAAAATAACATTTTAATTAATTTTTGTAAAATAGTGAAATTGATAATTGTCCATTCTTAGTAAATAAACTCTTTTAACTTAATTTTAAAGACAGTGCATTTTTTCTTTCCCGGAACATTAAACTGATGGGCCGCGAACCGTAACACGCGACAATATCTATGAAAATTAGCTCAAAAGAAAGATGTTTATAATCCTCATGAATTCAGCTAATTAAAAAGTGGTATATCACCTAACTGCAAACGCAGCAAATTTGGTAATTCACTGAAAAATTTAGACGTTTTACCTAAATTAAATTTACCTCATCATATCTAGGTAAAATTTCTGCATAAATTTTTTCAGTGTGATATCAAACTCCTTATAGAAGATAACCGTTCTAATTATCAAAGTTTTCACATACACTGTGTTCAACTTCAATAACTTACGAAATATTGAACTTTCATGAATCGATTAATTCGCAAACTAACAGCGTCAAATTGTATGTATAATATTTTATGTAATCCATTGCTTCAATATATTTTACAGCTCATAAGGATCCAAACTGGTTTGCGTGAATATTAAGCTCCTGCAATATTTGCCACAAAATGATTCGCATCCTGTGCAATTTCCGCAGCTTCATAACAAAGGAAGGATAACTATGCTTCGACCATAGGAATTGTAAAGGTGGACGGGCATTCAGGGGAGCTAATTATGCACTTGGACTTAACAGCGCTCGTACTATGAATGATACGAAATTGGTTATATGTAATTTCAGATACTAGGAAAACATAATTTGTAATCTGATGGATACCTGTAAAATACCTGGAAAAGAAATTCCGCAATAAAATCCTTTCTACTTTGTCCTTCTGGAAATGTTGGATCCTCTTATAAGGTGAAATCCAACACATCTGAAATCCAAAAAAGTGCACTCATTTCAACGAATGAATTATTCATATTTCTGTGAAGAATCGGAGAGAGATATTTTTGCCACGGGAGATGAGGAGATGGAATGTAAAATATGAATTTTAGTCAGAATAGCTTCCATGCAACAACGTTAAGAGGATTCAGTTTCAAGAGGGAGATCTGAGTAGAGAAGCTGCATTAAAAGTGCATTTGAAGCTCAACGCAGTTCTGCGAAAATCAACAAATCAAAATTGAGAACTGCTGCAGGTAGTTCTCCATCGATCTCTTATCAAACAAACTAAAGAAAATATTTTTGATATGCACCTGTCGATTGATTCCGAGAAGTCAATATATAGTAAATTGGGTTCCCGTTGTACCCCTTTCTTCATCGAATGCATCTGAAAGGACTTGGCCTCGATACATCCTTGCGCAACATTGTTTTATCCCACTTTGGTTTGCCCCAAAGTGGAACAACGAAGTATTCGTATCTACTATACTATGCATGTCCCATGCCACCGTGAACTTGCTCTTCAGTTTCCTGAAGTCTTCAAGTTGACTCCTATTAACTTAATGGCAAGCGATGTGGTTCATTGAATCAAAGGCAGCCACTCTAGCTCAAAATGAGGCAGGTATGGGCTTCGTTCATGTGCAACTGTGTCTGCTAGTTTCCCAGTGGAATTCGCTTCCGCAGGAAAAGTTCAAGTAAGGATGATAAAAATTCACAAGCACTTTGTATTTGTGTTCTCATAAGTGAAAACCACGTCTCGTCGGGCCTGGCATATGATGACAAGCTATCGGTAGTGCATAGATTACTTTGGGTTGAGTCTTCTTTGAGCTGCTGGGAGTTTCCTACTCCTCGTGAAAGTTACACAAAAGGACTTTGATGGATGATGTAACGTAGTGTAAGAGCACATGCACTTGCGCTGTGCAACTTAATTATTGATTACCAGATCCGTGGCGTCCCGCAAAGTGATAATAGGAATATTGTAACAAGGGTTTCACTAGAGAGACTGAATTAATATTGCTCTTCTATTCCGTAAAATAATAATTAAGTGTGCAGGTAATGTGAACTGGCAAGATATTGAGATTTATTTTGTTTTTATACTTATTGCAAAATGAGAACTTTGAACTTTCTGCGTATTTTCTAGGGTATTAAGACATGCACAATTTAATTAATGAGAAGATACTTTCAAAATCTAATGAATATCTAAACGTGAGTTTTGCTTTGAAATTTGGATACATTTACTGAAACACTGCTTAACAAACCTAATAAACTTTTCTACTATACCATATAAAAATCATTCATTTTCAATTTAACATTCAAAAGAAATGTTTAACCAAAAACATTCCACAAACTATTCTTAACGATTCAATTTGAACTCTTGTTAACACTAAATCCGTTTTACTGGGGGATCACGAAAGCGAAATGAAAAATAAAATGGAAACTCATTTATTTTACGAAAAGTTTCACACTACAAACCAATCTTCAGTTCACAAACAACAAAAGAAATTTATGACATGCTTAAGTTCAACTTTATTATGAAACCAAACTCTAAAAGAAAGGTATAAGCTCTGAAGGAGCGGAGAACGAGTGGTTTGCTCGATGGGGTGGTACTCAGCGGGGTGTAGTTGCATCTCGCATTGCACGCAAACGGGGCGCGGCTTGCCTTTAAACTTAAGGCGATGTTTATGGTGCAATAAGAATTTTTGTAGAGCATGAATCAAGTCCTATCTGGAGAATTAGTGGGAAGTTGGTTGGAACTTTTATGTACACCCTTTCTTGGATCCTAGTTTTGTTCAATAAACTTTTGAAATTTACAGCTGCAGTGAACTGCACGCCATGACACACTGTTGGTGTAGTGGATGATCAGAATTTCGAAAATTGCTGGTACAGGTGCAAAACGTGCAAAAATTGCAGGAAACAAAGTTGGGGAATTGAATGAGAAATGTTCGCAACTAAATATTAACAACTGAGTGAGCTATGTGCCATAAAACAAAAATTGTTTAGATTCAATGATACATTTCAAGCAAAAACATATAATTCATAAGTAGTAACTTTCAAAGTTAACTCATACAACATTGTAAGCAGTTTTCAAAAAGATTACTAAACGCCTTCAAACAACCTTCGACTAAGAAAACATTAAAAGCGTCAATTGAGAATGCCTTTCATCATATAATCACCTTAATTAAGAGAATTTTGCATAGAATCAAGATGTCCTCCCATCCTTACTCCTCCGGATATGGTAAGCTTAATTCAAAAGTTAGGTCCTACATTATCTCGACACGGTTGACTGTTTTAATTCACCTTCCCCTCGGAGGAATATCTTGTTTGCATGAGTGGCACCAGTGCAATAACTCTGCCTCGACAAGACTTACCTCTGACCTCGTTTTTTAAATCCGTGCGAAGGACACTTGAAAATGTATCATAAAATGTTTAAACGTGTAACATCTATGGGACATGTCTGACATGGAAAGTGTCACTGAATAGAGGAAACAATTAAATATTAATTTAGTTCGTTCAACGTCAGAAAAGTTTCATATTTTGCAATGCTGGGATTAACTTTAGTTTGCTGAACGTCCTCAGGAAGAAGCAGCAAAAAATCCAACGATGAATAATTTTTTTTAGGTATTGCATTTTCTACAGAAAAATTTTTGAAGCGAAAACTTTTCATTCGCTTTCAATTGGTTGCATTGGGAAAACTTCTCCTTGTTATTATGCTATGATATTTGAGTATATGTAAACACTCAGAGGACGTTTGAAAAATAAGTCATTATTTTTAGATATATCAATAAATATTTGGGCCACAATATTCCAGATAATGTTTTGGAAAACAAGATGCACTTTCACGATCCTATTAGAGTCACGAGACACATTCCCATGTTGACCACGAGTACACACCACTCCAATTATACAGACAATGAGCCGGTTAACAGATATATCTTATCAATAAGTTTAGTGATCTCTATTCCCCAACCACTTCCAAGTCCTGTTTTAAATCCAAAATATTGTTACATGCACAATAATTCTGCGAGCTACTGTTGCAATAGTTTTCACAACCATTAAGAACCTCATAATCAACAAGGTGAATTTACTCGAAACCACGAGAACCCACCAAGCATGATCAACATCTGAAAGTGTCGTCACTCCGTTCATTAAGCTATTCGAATATACCAGGTACCTCTCGGCAGAACATTCGCCATTGTACGAGAAATGGGTTGAATGGGTAGAGACCCTATATAAAGGCGAGCTGAATGAATGGGGGGATCATTCATTAGAACCGTGATAGTAAAAACTGCGAAAGTGTGGAGCGAACAGAAAAGCGATATTGATCGAGTAATAGGAAAGTGATTTCCGTTAATTTTGAAGTGGTTTCAGAAGACAATTGCGATAGAAATTTATGGACAAGCGGAAGTTAGACTTTTAATGGTGAAAATTAAAATTGTGAAATAGTTAAATAAGTGATTGTGCATTTTTAAGTAATTAAATAAACTCTTTTTATTCAATTTAAAAGACATTGCGTTTTCACTTTCCCGGAACATTAAAATTATTGGCCGCGAACCATAACACGCGACAATATTAAAAGCCTTCAATTCATCGATTACATAAGCAAGATTGTATTATTGTATTGGTATTTTACTTCAGTTAAATGTGATTTGTATTTTAATTTAAAATAGGCCTTGTTTGGCGACTGAATAAATAAATAAATAAAATAATTAAAATGTCTTTAAATTTCTCATAATAGTCTAGAAAAGATTAGAAAAATCTTTCAAGTTGTAATAAAGCAATGCAGTTACAAGCACAAATGGTATGAAATCCATCATTGGCCACGTGATAATCAAGCAATATTTTGTACAGGACATTTTTGTTAACACTGTTATATGCTTACTGCATGTAAACAAAGTGTTATCGTGCATGATATAGTTACATGTCCAAATATTTCTGCGAGCTACTGTCGTAATTGTTTTCGCAATCATCAATGACATCATGATCAACCAACCAATGTACTCGAAAGCACAAGAATCGACCAAGCATGATCAACATCTGAAAGTGACGTCACTGCCGCCATTCAGAATTGCTTGGATATTCCAGGTAGTTCACCAATGTATGAGAAATGAATTGGATGACTAGAGGCCCTATATAAAGCTGAGCTGAATAAATGGGGGAATAGTAAAACCGCGATAGTAAAACCGCGATAGTAAAACTGCGATAGAGTTGAGCGTGAAATAAAAGCAATATTGATTGATAGAGTGGAGTGATTTTCGTGGTACAGATAGTTAAAATAAACAAGTTGAGTAAACAGACCTACGCTCATGTCAGAAGAGTTTTATATTCAATTTACAAAATGCAGTCACCAGATCGAATCGAATCAAGAAACATGTCAAAGACGATTTTATTGGAGAAAATATGATATACGAAGATCATACTATTATTAACAAAGTTGAACGAATTTCGACTTCTGAGGTTTCAAGTATTGTTATACCATAAATATCTCCCTTGATAATCATTTCAGATGTCCATCCGCGACGGAGGAAACACATTTTTCATGTATTTCCCCCCTGTGCCCCCACTGAAGCAAAAACTGACAGTTTAAGAACTGTTTTGACTTGCTCCCATGAAAACTTTCATTTCATACTCATATCGGCTACGTTTGATGAATTTTTTTTCAGGGGCTATTCTCCTGTACTGTTATCATCGATTCATGGCCAATTTTTTCGAATCCTAGAATGGTTACAAAACCCTTTTACTAGGAGCTCTCTCCCACCTCCTTGACTTGTTTCACTTATGAGCATTTATTGTAGGTACTCATCTTCAGTCATTCATTAAATTGAATCAAGTGTTCAAAGCATGCACCTTAAACGTTGAAGTTGGGAAAAATAACTCAAAATTATCCAATCTTCGCATTTAAAACAGCCACTATTTTGTTTTACGATTCCTGATATCACTAGCTGAACCGATTCTCAAAGATATTCATAATACCTATCATTCCTGAAATTTTCATGCAAATCCTAGCAAAACTGTAGTGTCTGAGTCGGTAAAACGCGCATGTTGTTCCATAGCCATATGTTGCCATAGTAATTAATGCAGCGCATATTGTTCCGTAGTAATACAGGAAAATTCAAACCGCTATAACTTCGCTGAGTATGATTCAATCTTTATGAAACTTTCAGAATAGATCAATCTTATAAATAGACACTGAATTTCATTGAATTCAAGGGTGCCGTTAAGATTTTATTCAAGAAAACATAAAATCGATAAATCATACTATTACTAACAAAGTTGAGTGAATTGCGACTTCTAACTTACTTGTTAATGTTGTACTCACCAAGGCCTACATTCCTGATTTTTTTCAGATTTTTCGGATCACTGGTGTCCAATCGCGAGGGGGGGGGACACAAATTTTTCGTGTATTTCCCCTCTCTGTGCGCCCCTCGAAGCAAATTTAGCCAAACTAAGACCTGTTTTGAAAAGTTCTCATCAAGACCTTTCATTTGATATCCATATCGGCTACCTTCAATGAAATTTTTTTTCGGGGGTCACTCTCCTATATGGGGAGACCCCCCTTAAATACCTTATTAAATTTGTTTGCGGTTGAACTTTGAAGAGATCGCCACTTTACACCTACCCACAAAATCTGATGTTTCTAGCTTAAGTAGTTTCCGAGAAAAACTGCTGTGACACACGGACAGACGGACAGACAGGACGTGATTTTAGTAGGGTTTGTTAAAATTATTTTACAAAACCCCTAAAAATCGATAGACAAGTGAAATAGGAAAATAGTGAAATTCATGATTGTGCATTCTTTCTAAACAAACTCTTTTAACTTAATTTAAAAGACAGTGCGTTTTCATTTTCCCAGAAAATTAATATTATTAGCCGCGAACCATAGCATGCGACACTGGTGTCGATAAGTGAAAAAAACGAAGCTAATATTTAAAAATTAATGAATTTACCATGTCGGAGCTTAAGGGAGAAACAGAAACGCCAAAATCAAAGGAATCAGAAGATGCACCGATGCAAATATTGATGTTGATCCAGTAAGAGCAGCGACAACAGTCATCTAATTTAACTGCGCGGCAGGACCAACAAGCGATCGGAATCAAAGCAGACATCACACAGAAGCTGGAGGAGCAATCAACAAAGCTAGACCAACAGGCAATAGAAATCAAGGCAGACTTGCAAAAACAGTCAACGGAAATAAAAGTGGAGCTCGGTAGTCTGAGCAAACAAATTAAATGCGTCAAGGAAAAGGTTTATGAGCCATGAGATTAGCTAGGTTGAGGAGAGAATCAGCCATGAGATCAGCCAGGTCGAAGAAAGAATCAACCATGAGATAGAAAATATGAAAAAGGAATTGGAAGCAGTGAAGGCAATAGTAACCACCTCCATCGCCCCACTTATAACCGCAGCGCAAAGCTCATCCAGAAAAGTGCAAACGCCCGTCAAATAGTGGAGTTTAACCAACCAGTGATTTATAGTCCAGACCGTTTGGTCTGGACTATAAATCACTGAAATGAACAGTAACGAGCAACTGCATTGATTCTTGCTCTAAGAGGCCCAGCTGCCGAGCTTTTGCAGACTATCCCCGTTGATTTGCACTCAAACTCGGCTGCTATAATGAATACGCTCGACATGCGTTACGGAGACGATCATCTGAAGCAGATTTATCGGTCACAGCTACGGCATCGGATGCAGAAGTCTGGCGAAACCTTACTACAACTAGCCCAAGACATTGAGTGACTGACACTTTTGGCTTACCCAGCTTATGACCCAGAACATCGAGATGACGCAGCAACGGAAGCATTCATTAGCGCATTAAAGGACCAGGAATCGCCACAAGCCATGCATTTAGCTCAAAAGCAAACAGTTATGGACGTATTGGCTTATAGTCTAAACTTTGAGGCAACGGAAATATGGCTTGTACCACTGCCCGAGTTTATGAGGTAGTAGCAGGCGAGTGCAGGTACGAATTCGTTGAAATTAAACGAGAGCTGTAGGCAAATGATGCGCCTAGATGCTGAAATTGCGGTGAGGAGGGGTACTTGCAAGGTGATTGCAAGAACTGAAGAAACCCGAGCTATTGTGCAGGGTGGTGGAGATCAACACCGAGTCAGGAGCCCAGAATGGAAGCCCTTCAAACTGACGAGGTCAACTTCGTGGGGCAACGGTTGGCTAGGGGGAGCGACGTTCCCAGCACTACCATCACCTTGTCACGACTACATCATGGAGATGCAGACTTATGTCTTCAGGGTAAAGCTGATGGAGAACATTGTACCATAACAATCGACACTGGTGCAACCCGATCGATTATCCGATCAGACCTAGTGCAGCAACAAATACTTCACAAGGGCAGGATTTTCTCACTACGGATGGCTACGGGAGAAACTGCACCTGTCCATGGAGAGGTCAACCTCCAACAGTGAGAAACCTTGCGTTCCGACATAATTTTCTGGCCATGAACATTATGGATGACTGCATTCTCGGAATAGATTTTCTGCGACCACATGGAGTCACGTTGGATTTGTGCAAACGGGTATTTGAAGGGCAGAATGTCGAATTATAGATGGAGCATTCCAGCGTCCGAATTCCCAAGATAAATGTGGTAGTATGTACCGACACTGATGTACCAAAACCTACCGAGAGCATTGTATGGGCCAAGCTTGATGTTGATTCTGGAGACCACAGATCTTATCTGATAGAGCCAACGGAGATAGATAGATATAAAGGGCAAAGCTTTGTAAGATCTCTAAGGAACAGATACGTGCCAATTAGAATCCTTAACCCCGCAGACTCAACCACCAGCACCAAAGAGGGTGAAGTCATCGGCAGCTGCGAACTTGTCTCCACCATCACTTCTTTGGAAGCTATTCATGATTATCATTGGAAAAAGAGGCAAGACCCAGACAAAGCCCTGGAACTCACGTCTGCAGTATTGAAGCAGACCAAATTGCCAGTGCAGCTATTCAAGCAAGCTTTTGATCTGGTCACCAAGCATAGTGACATCTTCTCCACAAGCCCAGATCACCAAAGCGGAACGAGTATGGTAACCAACATCATAGATACACAGGGAGCCAAGCCGATTTGACAAGAACCGAGATGTCTTCCCATAGGCAAGCAAGGAGAAGTGAGCTCACTGAACTCGGACATGGAAAAACAAGGTGTCATCGAGCCTTCTGTCAGTCCATGGGCTGCGCCAGTAGTTCTAGTACAGAAAAGGATGGTAGCATCCATTTTTATGTCGACTTTAGGCAACTCAACGACATCACTAAGAAAGATAGTTACCCACTCGCACGCATCGATGACATCATGGACACTTTAGCCGACGCAAAATAGTTTTCTACACTCGATCTCAAGAGTGGCTACTGGCAGGTAGAAGTCGACAAGAAAAATTGTGGATATTTGGGGTGATGCCATTGGGCTTTGCAACGCTCCAGCCACTTTGGAACACCTAATGGAATAGTCCTACGAGGCCTAACCTGGAAAACCTGCTTGGTATACCTAGATGACATCATTGTTATCGAGAGGACATTCGAAATCCATGTGCAAAACTTAGAAAAGGTTTTCTCCCGACTGCGACTGGCAGATCTGACACTTAGTCCCGACAAGTGTACGCTTTTCGCAGCTGAAGTAAAATACCTGGGACACGTTGTATCAGCCGAAGGGGTCAAAACAGACCCTAGGAAAATTGAAGCCGTGAAAAGCTGGCCTAAACCAAACAAAAAGCGCCAACTACGAAGTTTTCTGGGTCTGGCGACCTACTTTTGAAGATTCGTCAAAGACTTTGCAAAAATAGCTGAGTGTCTCCATCAGCTAACCGAGAAAAATCGGCCGTATTTCTAGAATGAACAATGCCAGGTGGCCTTTGAGAACTTTAAGGAGAAGCTGTGTGAACCAAACGTGCTGTCATATCCAAAACCCGGAAAATTGTTTGTAATTGACACCAATGTGAGAAACGATGGCATTGGAGCTGTATTCTCCTAGCAGATCGATGGCGAAGAATGAGTCCTCTCGTATTACAGCCGAGTTTTCTCAAAAAGTGAGAGGAACTACTGCGTAACCAGGAAGGAGCTACTGGCTATAATAGAAGCAACCAAGCAGTTCCACAAGTACCTATATCGCCAGAAATTTGTTCTTCAAATGGGCCATTCATCGCTGAGATGGCTGTTTAACTTCAAAAGCCCCGAAGGACAAGTTACGAGGTGGATCGAAAGATTGCAGTCATTTGACTACGAACGACGGATTGAGGAAAAGGAGCCGACCGTTGATCTACGAGTGATAACGAGTGAATTCGATGAAGGTTGGTTCGAAATGCTCAGCTAACCAATGAAGACATCGGACCATTGCTCGTATGGAAGAGACAACTGGGCGACCTGAGTGGAAGGAAAAAGCTATTGGGCACAATGGAACTCCCTTCAGGTGGAGGGTGGCGTACTCAAGCGGAATCGGGAAACGGCGGATGACAGCTCATATAGGATGCAAACTATACTACCCAAAAGCCGAATCCACGATGTGGTTAAGGAAATGCACGAAGGATCCTCAGGCGGCCACCTTGGTTTTAACAAGACCTTGGCGAAATTGCGGGAAAGGTTTTACTGGCTCCATACTTAAGAAGATGTAGAGGACTGGTGCCGTAGCTGCACGATTTGCGCTTCCGTCAAAGTCCAAAGCAACGACTTAGAGGATAAATGCAAACCTACAACGTGGGTGTCCGTTTGAAAGGAATGCTGTTGAAACCGCAAGACCTTTTCCTGAATCTGAATGAGGAAATCGACAGACGCTGGTTGTGGCCAGTTATTTTAGCAAGTGGCCCGAGCTCTACCCCATTCCCAACCAGAAAGCAACTACTGCTGCCAAACAGCTAGTGTTAATATAAATTGGGTCAGTAGGTACGGCGCACCTTGCGAACTACATTCGGATCAAGGCCAAAACTTTAAGTCACTGGTTTTTTGCGAAATGTGCGCGCTACTGGGAATACGGAAAATGAGGACAACACCGTTACATCCCCAATCCGATGGAATGGTCGAACGTTTGGTTGACGAGAACCAAAGGGATTTGGAGCGACACATCTCACTATTTTTCATGGCATATAGAGCTGCCAAACGTGCATCAACGAGCAAAGTCGCAGCCAAAGTCATTTTTGGAAAGACTATTCGTCTGCCGGCTGATATAAAGTTCGGAACATTCCCTGAGAAAGCCCAAACGATCTTGGAGTACGCAAGTGAGCTAAGTCAACGGTTGACCCAGATGCATCGGACAGTGCGAAAACACCTCGAATCGGCTACTGATCGCATAAAGACCAGGTATGATCTAAAGGCAAATTCTACTGGCTTCCAGCAAGATGACTTGGTATGGCTATATAACCCACAACGGTGGAAGGGTAGGTCTCCAAAGTCACAGCATAATTGGGAGGAACCATACCGAGTTACAAAGCGAATCAACGACGTCGTATATCGCATACAGGAACACCGTGAGCTGAGAGCCAAAATAAAAATCGTGCACCTGGGCCGTCTTGCCCCATATTACATCCAGGAAGACTTAGCTACAACTGGCGATATATCCTTCCGGGCAAAAAGAACTGAGATAAGGGCAGTGTTACATGTCCAAATATTTCTGCGAGCTACTGTCGCAATTGTTGTCGCAACTATCAATGACATAATGATCAACAAAAGAATGTACTCGAAAGCACAAGAATCGACCAAGCATGATCAAAATATGAGAGTGACTTCACTGCGGGCGTTCAAAACTGCTCGAATAATCCAGGTAGTTCGCCAATGTATGAGAAATGAATTGAATGACTAGAGACCGTATAAAAAGCCGAGCTAAATAAATAGTAAAATCGCGATAGTCAAACTGCGATAGAGTGGAGCGTGAAGTAAAGCCGATATTGATTGATAGAGTGGAGTGATTTTTGTGATACAGACAGTTGAAATAAAAGATTGATAGACAAGTGAAAAGTGAAATAGTGAAATTCATGATTATGAATTTTTTTTTTTTTTTAAATACCTCCTTCCCTTCCACTCTCTCCATCACACTTTCTTCGTCGCACAACGCTCGTGCAATCTGCACTTCACATTTCGTCGTTTCTACAGGTGTGCCACCCAGACAATGTTTAAAACATCAGTATAAGGGGGCACACAAAAAAAAATATGTGAAGTCATCCTGTTAATCTTTTCATGTCCGATTCGTTAACAGCTCTCAGAGGTAAAAAAAATATTAATTCGACGCAGTAAAAAAAAACTCTGAGTTAAAAGAATGGCTGTTTCTTCAAGTATCTCGACGATAGGGTGAACAATGCCCTAAGATGCTATTTTGAAGTTACTGGACAGATAATAATAAATCATAAGGCTAGCTGTGTCTTGAGGCATCTCGATGATAGGATAAAAAAAATTGCCCTAAGATGCTATGTTGAAAGTTTCTGCGCTGAGATTCAATCGCTATTCATTAAATAGTTCCTGAGTCTTTTCTTGAAGATCAGAAGTGAATTCGCTTCTTTTACTGATTCCGGAAGATCATTGTATATACGAAGGGCATCATTTATAGGATCGTTCTTTAGACGATCTGTTCTTGCAAATGGTATAACAAATTGGTCTGCGTTCCTAGCATTGTATTGATTCTTTTGTGATACCCTAACAAATGGCACTTGTGGGGACAAGTTGAGGTTTAAGCATTTGAAGATAAACTTAGCTTTCTCCATTATAATGATTTGGCTAAAAGTTAATGCGTTACACGATTGGTACACTAATTTTGTTGACGTGAGCCTTGGGAGATTATGCATATTTTTATATGCCTTAGTTAACATCCTGGAGATGATATTAATGTTTATCTTTGATGACTGACTCCAGACTACCACTCCGTAATGTAATTTCGACAATACGAATGCATTTAGAACCAGTTGCTTGATGTTCCTCGGGAATCCCTCGTACCTACGTAATAAGCCGATTATGGGGGCTAATTGCCTTCTTAAGCTGTTTATATGTGGGAACCAAGTTAAACGGTGGTCAATGATTAGGCCAAGATATTTAAATTCAAATACCCTTTGCAGATTTTCGCCGTTAATTTTTATATCAAAATCAATGTCTTCCTTGTTCTTTTGTTTAAAAATAACAAACTTAGTCTTTGTTGCATTCAGCGCTAGTTTATTTTCGTTTAACCACAAACTATATGTTTTCAGATCCTCATTGATGGAGTCTTCAATGGCATCCTTGTTACATCCCGAGTACAGGAGTACTGTATCATCAGCATATAATGTGTAATGCCCATTTAGTCTACATGTAATCAAATTATTCGTGTATAATAGGAACAAAGTGGGGCCTAGTATGGAACTTTGTGGAACTCCTGATTTCATTGGTGCTGGGTCACTCAAAAAATTATTGACTTCTGTTATCTGCAATCTACCTTTTAGATAACTGTGAAATAACTGATTCGCTTTGCCTTGTACACCATATGATTCTAATATACGAAGCAGAAGGTCATGGTCGACCGTATCAAACGCTTTCTTCAGATCCACAAAAATGGCAACAGCATAGTCTCCATTGTCAAGCCTTTCATTGATGAAATGGGTTACTGAGATCAAAGCATCAAGTGTTCCTTTGGTTTTTTGAAAACCATATTGATGGGAATTTAGGATAGAGTTATCCACAATGAACGATGTTAAACGGGTGTTAATTATTTTTTCAAAAATTTTACTAAATCCTGTAAGAAGCGCAATCGGGCGATAGTTATTCGGGTCCGAACGATCACCTCCCTTAAATATAGGAATTATTTTCGCTAGCTTCTCCTCCTCAGGAAACGTCCCGTTTTTGATGTGCTCATTGTAAAAGCCAGCAAGGAGACCTGCTATTTCGTCTCTGACGAGCATAATTTCATCCATTGTTATGTTATCACTGCCTGGAGCAGTGTTCTTCTTCATTGCCTCGATGGTTTTATGCACCTCGTCTTTGTTGGTTGGATGGATGTGAAATGTGGATCTAGGCGAGGTATTTGTATCATTCCTTAGACTTGTTGGAGGAGCACCGAGTTCGCTCGTTATTTTTTCACCAATAGTTGAGAAATAAACCCTTCTAACTTAATTAAAAATACAGTGCATTTTCATTTTCCCGGAACATTAAAATTATGCGCCACGAACCATAACACTAATACTAATACTTCTAAATGATTTCCTGATCCCCGAAGCTTTCCTCTGGTTGAAGCTTTTCAGAATGATCTCCGATTTTCCGTATTTGCACTCATAAGGGAGCTTGACAAATAGGCCGTTTTGGCTATCTCGGCACTGGCGGATCCTAGACAAAATTAATATTTTTAAACGATTCTCTGAACACCTTTTTTGAATTCAAAAGCTAGTGCGGTTAAAAAAAAGATGGAAAAAGGAGTTTTTTGAATTTCACATTGGCAATCTTAGCTCGAATGCACTCTAGAAAGAATTAATTATTTTAAACGGTTTCGCGATCCACAAAACATTTCTTTGTTTAAAGCTTCTTAAAATGATCAGCCTTTCCAAACGGTTCAAAGTTAGAAAATAAGTTTACGTGTCCAATTTTGATTTAATGGGCAGAAATGTGAGATTCACAAGTCATACTTTCATTCACAAAGTTCACTATGTATGCGATTTTTGTCGAATTTATCGATTCATGGGGTGAATGGTGTGGGGACCCATTTTTCCATGTTTTTTCAGTGTCAATCACCTGTAAGTAAAGTTTCTTGGCAGAGCTGTAGGTGTATTTGTAGTAATTGGTATTTTTTGTATTTACTATCCCATCTTTGGGTAACCAGTGAACCCAATATGCGAAATTAATTTGTTCTCTTTGGGTTAGAAAGATTCAGAATCAGGAGCATTGTTTTCATAAAGCACTCTGAAGAGTCTCAGTTGCTACTTTAACTAAACTAAAAATTGTTGACCTTAACCATAAAGGACTCTCTAAAGATGAAATTCCACTTAATAATTCAAGAGTTTTATCAGCATATTTAGCAGTTAACCCCACCTAAGATGAAATAAACCATCAATAAAATTTACCATAATCTTTTACCAGATAAAAGTCAACGGGAGTCGTAAAATGTCTTCTCAATTTGTCCACATCTCTCTCTCTCTCCCTCTCTAGGTATCCATGATATTCAACAAACAACAAACATATTTATCTACTCCGAGCAATAAATCCCAAGTTTGTTTCACCTGTAGAAAACTTTTTTCTGTGTCTGGTCCCGAACTCGATAAAAAATCCCCACTGGACATCTCACTGTACGGGGACCGCTATCCGCCAAAAGTCCACGATTCCAGACAAGGATCTTGCTGTAAGTGATTTATGTTTGCGCCATGAACATTTCCACGACTTCTTGCTAATAAAAGAACTTAGTCAGTACATCACAACGTGTTTAAATATTGCACCTTTATTCCATCATGTCCTTAAGCCCACCGCAGATCCGAGGAGAATGGAACGCTTTGCTTGGACGGGACGTGATTACAACGCTGACGATTATTAAGACACGTTCTGGGCAAACAACAGGCTAACACTTTGGCAGCACATATTTGCAGGACGAGACATCAAATAATGCTATTAGATTAAGTCTACAGATAAATTTTTATTTAAGTGATAAATTCGATGCTGTTTTCTTCTTGCCGCGACTAAGGACGTTGCTCAAGGCTTAGATGAAAGAGTTATGGACTCGATGGGTGTGTTGAGGTTGAGTGATGTTGCCAATGTTATTATTTGTGCCGTGAATATGGGAGTGAATTCAGTCCGCGAGAATTGGCCGTAAAACGGAATTGAGTTGATGTTTATTTTAAGGAAGAACGATAAGAATATTGAACGTTTACTTCAAACATAAAAAACTGGAGTATTTCTTATGATGGGACATAAACAGACAGAAAACGATAGCATGAATTCAAGGATGGGTTATTAAAAAAGAATTTTATTAAATTGTAAATGCTGCAATAATTCTTATTAAAATTCCACAGAGTGAAATGCTTCCTTAAAAAAATTTATTGGGGTCAAGTTTTCCAGTATAGTCAACTTTATTCAATACCCGCAAGCCTATTCTTTTTTCTAAAAAAGAAGTTGGGCCTTGCTGTAGTGAGTGAGCAGTCACATTTTGACTCCTTTGAGTTGTCTTCAGTGTCACTGGCTCAGACACTGGAGACAACTCAAAAGGAGTTGAAACACGTCTGCTTACTAACAAAAGCAAGGTGCAACAGCTTTTCAAGAAAAAAAATCTTCCAAAGAACTTAAGTATACCAATTAAAGACCATTTTCGCAGAATATTTGTACCGTATTTTGTCGTGAGCCGCATTTGTTTCTTAACGCGATTCATAACAAAATACTGAACAAATATTTTTAACACGTATCCTGAAATCATTTTCTACCAGCAGAAACAGCAATCAAAGCTCATTGACACAAACAAACTCAATTTGAAGTGTTTGCTCGAAGCAATCATCCTTGTAGTCACACTTCCCTGTTATGAATATTAAGCACGTGACATATTTACATCTTGTACTGACGACATATAATTCGCTCGCTTTTCACGTAACGTGTAACATAATAAACTACACCAGCCCAACTAATTAATGCAGTACTCTCGTCCTTGCAATCTAAACAAGAACGTGTACAAAACTCTACCCTCTCTTTTCCCGCTTACAGTGCACGCAAATCAAATATCTAATAGACATTAAACAATACTCATCTGCGTCCTAATTAGAATCATGCAATAATTTATGGAAATGTGTCTAGTCAACAGAAATCCTTGTTCCGTCTTCCGGGGCCGACATTCACACGAATCACATCAAATCCTCCCTACTTTTCACCTTGCTCCATCGTTCAAAGACAATGAACCGACAGCGTACGTGTGCCATTTAGATGCCGACGGCCCTTCTGCCAGCTACAATTTATAAGGAATCGTTTTCAATTACTCGAAAATCAAGTGTTCAGGAAAATTACCTTAATATGTACCGACACATACAAGAGTATCCTTAGGTGTTTGGATGGTGATGCCTGGGATGCTTCATACGTAGAGTTCCTTTTGTATGCCGCATAATGACATGACAATCGAAGGCAAGATACCGCCTTACAATTCACGTCCTTGACGAGGAATGAAAGAAATAATGCTGACAAGATCAAATTGGAATTGATATTTGTTTGATGCCTCCATTATTGTGGCACTGAATAACGAACGAATGACACCTTCAGCAGAATATGGTGCGTTGACATGACATGTAGGAATTATTGCCACCTAATTCGGTTTCAAGATGTCTTCGCATTATTAGAGTAGGCTCGATGGGAGGAAGTTCAACCTTTCGAGCTTTTATTTCAGGGCTTCAAAAAAATCGTTTCTTTTTCTCTCGTTTATCTGTCCATCAGCCCGTTAAAGTTTTCTCGGAAGTTTTATGAACTAAAATTTGCAATTTGCATGGATTCGAAAAATCTTTCATATTATTTCTGAAAAGCTGAAGTTTGCGAAAAATGTTTGTCCCCCCTTGTATTGGCCAAGCGTTGACCAAAAATCTAAAAATGTAGTCCTCTATATGCACTAGAGCAAAAACGCATAAGAAGTCAAAATGCAAAGTATTTTGTTAAGCATATTGTGATTTAATAGACTTTATGTTTTCCTATATAAACTCAGAAGAGTCCCCAACTTTCATATTTTCACAGTAAAACGAAGCGCCCTTATAATTTGTAATCGATGAAATTAAGATCATAAAAACGCGTTAATAAACTTCCAACCAAGCGTTTATACTCTACATGACTTCATTTATATCTATTTCCGACTAGATTTTCAGTGCAAAAAAGAGAAACAATAAAGAGACAACATCAACCAAAAACCACGCTTTCCCGATTGTTCACTGACGTGGCGCCAGAAATAAGCCACTCGAATTCAAAAACCGAACAATCTACTCTTAAAAAAAAATGCGAAGTCAAACTACGGCACCGGTCAGTCGTGGATTATAAAAAAACTCTATTCCCTCGGCGGCATACTCACCTTCGGTCTTCACCACCTTCTGACAAAGAGCAAATTACTACTGAAAAGGAAATTTTTTTTCGGTTAGTTAATCATCGTTTTTTTAGGATAATTTCTTTAATAATATAACAAATATATTGAATCTGATATTCACACGCTTTTGTATTACTTCAGTTCGGCAGTGCATCTCACCTTCGGGTGCCCGCTAGCTTTCTTGATCATCCGCCATTGGGTTGAGAGTCCGTATGACACCCTTCCTGTGGCTTCAGTCATAGGACTATTTCAGTGTACTGGGAGACTATTAGCCAGTTTTCCGTACTGCTCAACATTCTTCCGACAATCATGTCTGGTTCAATGGCAGAAATACAGTTGTTTAGTGCAAGTCTTTGAACTATAAATCGCCTACAGTCAAAAAATATGTGCTCCGCATTATCCAAATTTCCTACGCAGCAACGACAGAAATTATCTCTTACTTCCCCTCCCAATGCAGATAATTTATTTCAGTGTACTGGGAGACTATTAGCCAGTTTTCCGTACTGCTCAACATTCTTCCGACAATCATGTCTGGTTCAATGGCAGAAATACAGTTGTTTAGTGCAAGTCTTTGAACTATAAATCGCCTACAGTCAAAAAATATGTGCTCCGCATTATCCAAATTTCCTACGCAGCAACGACAGAAATTATCTCTTACTTCCCCTCCCAATGCAGATAATTTCAAAAGTACACGTGGCCCGAGAGGAGCTGGTAAAAGTAAAAATTTACTTCTCCGTAATCCCAGTTAATCCATGGTTTGAAGTTTTTGTTTGCATGTGCGTCCACTGGCTTTGAGTGCTCTCATGCTAATTTTGCTGCCATTTGATAAGTTGTAGCATATGCCAGAAATCTTTTGAATTCAATTCAAATTATAAATAAATCTACAGTCATTCCTTAATCAAATTCTAACTCAAATATTTAAATAACATCTTACACATTTCTTAAAAGATTACATTACACGCATGGCATGCGCCAGAAAATTATAGTAAACAAAAAACGTTTGTTTACTAATTTCATTGAGTCCTTCGCGCTCAAAGACAAATTTATTGTTCGCATCTAAAAGGGTCTCAGATTGCAATTGCAATGAACTTGACATTGACCATGCCGATGCATTGTCTTCGAGCTCAAAGACAATGGTTTCTTGGTTTTATTTCTTGTTCATTTGGTTTTTTGTCACCAATTTTCTTGGTTTTTTGTCATCAGTTTTCTTGGTTTTTTTTCACCAGGTTTCCTGGTCTTTTTCACAAGGTTCCTTGGTTTTTTTCACTAGTTTTTTGGTTTTTTCTTACCAGTTTTCTGATTTTTTTTCACCAGTTTTCTTGGTTTTTTCACCAGTTTTCTTGGTTTTTTTCACCAGTTTTCTTGGTTTTTTCATCAGTTTTCTTGGTCCTTTCACCAGTTTTCTTGGTTTTATTACCAGTTTTCCTGGTTTTTTTTTCACCAGTTTTCTGGATTTTTTCTCACGTTTTTTGGATTTTTCATCAGTTTTCTTGATTTTTTTCTTCAGTTTGCTTGGTTTCACTAGTATTTTGGTTTTTTTCTTGATTTCTTGGTTTTTTGTCACCAGTTTTCTTGGTTTCTTGTCATCAGTTTTCTCGGTTTTTTTTGTTATTTTTACTAGTTTTCTTGGTTTTTTTCACCAGTTGTCTGGGTTTTTCACCAGTTTTCTTGATTTTTTGTTCATCATTTTCCTTGGTTTTTTGTTTTTTGTCACCTGTTTTCTTTGTTTTTTTCCACCAGTTTTCTTGTTTTTTTCGCCAGTTTTCTTGGTTTTTTTGACCAGTTTTTTGGGTTCTTTCACCAGTTTTCTTGGTTTTTTTCACCATTTTTCTTGGTTTTTTGTTTTCTGTCACCAGTTTTCTTGGTTTTCGTCACCAGTTTTCTTGTTTTTTCCCCAGTCTTCTTTGTTTTTTTCACTCGTTATCTTGGTATTTTCACCAGTTTTCTTGGCGTTTACACCAGTTTCCTTGGTTTTTTTCACCAGTTTTCTTGGTTTTTTTTACAAGTTTTCTTGGTTCTTTCACCAGTTTTTCCTGGTTTTTGTTTTTGACCAGGCTTCTTGGTTTTTGTTCACCAGTTTTTTGATTTTTTTCACCAATTTCCTTTTTTTTCACGAGTTTTCTTGGTTTTTTTCACCTTTTCTTCGTTTTTTTTCACCTGTTTTCTTGATTTGTTTCACCCGTTTTCTTGGTTTTTTCACCAGATTTCTTGGTTTTTTGTCGCCAGTGTTCTTGGTTTTTACTACCAGTTTTCTTGGCTTTTTAGGGTTTTGTAAAATAATTTTACAAAACCCTACTAGTTTCGCGACCAGTCTGTCCGTCTGTCCGTCTGTCCGTCTGTCCGTCCGTCCGCCCGTCCGTCCGTCCGTCCGTCCGTCCGTGTGTCACAGCAGTTTTTCTCGGAAACTACTTAAGCTAGAAACATCGAATTTTGTGTGTAGGTGTAAAGTGGTGATCTCTTCAAAGTTCAGCTACAAAAAAATTTTATAAAGTATTTAAGGGGGGTCTCCCCATATAGGAGAGTGACCCCCCGAAAAAAAAATTTCATTGAAGGTAGCCGATATGGGTATCAAATGAAAGGTCTTGATGAGAACTTTTCAAAACAGGTCTTAGTTTGCCAAAGTTTGCTTCGAGGGGCGCACAGGGAGGGAAAATACACGAAAAATTTGTGTCCCCCCCCCCCCTCGCGATTGGACACCTGTGATCCGAAAAATCTGAAAAAAATCAGGAATGTAGGCCTTGATGAGTACAACAACAACAAATACGTGAGAAGTCGCAATTCACTCAACTTTGTTAGTAATAGTATGATTTATCGATTTTATGTTTTCTTGAATAAAATCTTAACGGTACCTTTAAATTTTATGAAATTCAGTACACAGATGACTATTTATAAGGTTGATATATCCTGAAAGATTCATAAAGATTGAATCATATTTAGCGAAGTTATAGCGGTTTGAATTTTCCTGTATTACTATGGAACAATATGCGCTGCATGTATTACTATGGCAACATATGGCTATGGAACAACATACGCTTTTTACCGACTCAGACACTACAGTTTTGCTAGGATTTGCATGAAAATTTCAGGAATGATAGGTGTTGTGTATATCTTTGAGAATCGGTTCAGCTAGTAGTATCAAAAATCGTAAAACAAGATAATGGCTGTTCTAAATGCGAAGATTGAATAATTTGGAGCTATTTTTTCCCAACTTCAACGTTTAAGGTGCATGCTTTGAACACTTGATTCAATTGAATGAATGACTGAAGATGAGTACCTACAATTAATGCTCATAAGTGAAATAAGTCAAGGAGGTGGGAGAGAGCTCCTAGAAAAAGGGTTTTGTAACCATTCTAGGATTCGAAAAAATTGGCCATGAATCGATGATTTCAGCACAGGAGAGTGGCCCCTGAAAAAAAAATTCATCGAACGTAGCCGATATGAGTATGAAATGAAAGTTTTCATGGGAGCTTTTCAAAACAATTGTTGGACTGTCAGTTTTTGCTTCAGTGGGGGCACAGGGGGGAAATACATGAAAAATGTGTTCCCTCCGTCGCGGATGGACATCTGAAATAATTATCATGGGAGATATTTATGAGTATAACAATACCAAAAACCTCAAAAGTCGAAATTCATTGAACTTTGTTAAAAATAGTATGATCTTTGCATTTCATATTTTCTCCAATAAAATCGTCTTTGACATGTTTCTTGATTTGAATCGATCTGGTGACTGCATTTTGTAAATTGAATACAAAACCCTTCTGACATGAGCGTAGGTCTGTTTACCCAACTTGTTTCATCTGTTTCCTGGTTTTTTCTTTTTCTTCAGTTTTCTGGGTTTTGCTAGTTTTCTTGGTTTTTTTTCTTGTTTTCTTGGTTTTTTGTCACCAGTTTTCTTGGTTTTTGTCATCAGTTTTTTTTGGATTTTTTGTTATTTTTAACTAGTTTTCTTGGGTTTTTTTTCACAAGTTTTCTTGGTTTTTTTCACCAGTTTTCTTGGTTTTTTCACCCGTTTTCTTGGTTGTTTTTGTTTTTTTCACCAATTTTGTTGGTTTTTCACCAGTATTCTAGTTTTTTTCACCACCTTTCTTGGTTTTTTGTTTTTTCACCAGTTTTCTTGGGTTATTTTCCACCAGTTTGCTAGATTTTTTAACCAGGTTTCTTGGTTTTTTACCAGTTTTCTAGGTTTTTTTTTCACCACTTTCCTTTGTTTTTTCACCAGTTTTCTTGGTTTTTTCGCGAATTTTTTTGGCCTTATTTCACCAGTTTTCTTGGTTTTTGTCACCAGTTTTCTTAGCTTTTTTCTCCAGTTTTCTGGATTTTTCGCCTGTTTTCTGGGTTTTTTCACCAGTTTTCTTGGTTTTTTTCATGAGTTCACTTGGTTTTTTTCACCAGTTTTCTTGGTTTTTTCACGTTTTCTTGCTTTTTTTCACCAATTTTCTGGGTTTTTTCACTTGTTTTCTTGCTTTCATGAGTTGTGTTGGTTATTTTTCACGAGTTTTCTTGGATTTTTTCACCAGTTTACTTGGTTTTTTCACCAGTTTTCTGGGTTCTTTCACCACTTTCCTTTGTTTTTTCACCAGTTTTCTTGGTTTTTTCGCGAATTTTTTTGGCCTTATTTCACCAGTTTTCTTGGTTTTTGTCACCAGTTTTCTTAGCTTTTTTCTCCAGTTTTCTGGATTTTTCGCCTGTTTTCTGGGTTTTTTCACCAGTTTTCTTGGTTTTTTTCATGAGTTCACTTGGTTTTTTTCACCAGTTTTCTTGGTTTTTTCACGTTTTCTTGCTTTTTTTCACCAATTTTCTGGGTTTTTTCACTTGTTTTCTTGCTTTCGTGAGTTGTGTCGGTTATTTTTCACGAGTTTTCTTGGATTTTTTCACCAGTTTACTTGGTTTTTTCACCAGTTTTCTGGGTTCTTTCACCAGTTTTCTTGGTTTTTTTCACCACTTTTCTTGGTTTTTGTTTTTTGTCACCAGTTTTCTTGAGTTTTTCACCTGTTATTTTTTCACCAGTTTCATAGTTTTTTCATCAGTTTTTTTTTGTTTTTCAGCAGTTTTCTTGGTTTTTTCACCAGTTTTCTTAGGTTTTTAACCAGTTTTCTTGGGTTTTTAACCAGTTTTCTTGGTTGTTTTCGCCAGTTTTCATGGTTTTTTTTTCACCAATTTTCTTGGTTTTTCAACAGTTTTCTTGGTTTTTTCACCAATTTTCTTGGTTTTTTTTGTCACCAGTTTTCTTGGTTCCTTGTTACCAGTTGTTTTGGTTTTATTCACCATTTTTCTAGTTTTCTTCGTTTTTTTGCATCAGTTTTCTTGGTTTTTTTGTTTTCTTCACCAGTTTTCTTGGTTTTTTTCACCAGTTTTCTTGGTTTTTTCTGCAGTTTTCTTGGTTTTTTCACCAGATTTCTTGGTTTTTCTCACGAGGTTTTTTTAACCAGTTTTCTTAGTTCTTTCCACAGTTTTATTGGTTTTTTTCACCAATTTTCCTGGTTTTTTCACCAGTTGAATTGGTTTTTGTCATCAGTTTTCTTGGGTTTTTTCACCATTTCCTTTGTTTTTCCTTCACCAGTTTTCTTGGTTTTTTTCAACCGTTTTGTTGGTTTTCTCACCAGTTTTCTTGGGGTTTTTTTACCAGGACTTTGACTTTTTCAGCAGTTTTCTTGGTTTTTTTCAGCAGTTTTCGAAGTTTTTTCACCAGTTTCTTGGTTTTTATTCACCAGTTTCTTGGTTCTTTTTTCACCAGTTTTCTTGATTTCTTTCAGCAGTTTTCTTGGTTTTTTTCTCCAGTTTTCTTGGGTTTTTTTCACCAGTTTTCTTGAGTTTTTGCACCAGTTTTCTTGGGTTTTTTCACCAGTTCTTTTGTTTGTTTTACACCAGTTTTCTTGGGATTTTTCATCAGTTTTGTAGTTTTTTTCCACCAGGTTTCTTGGGTTTTTTTCACCAGTTTTCATGGTTTTTTTTCACCAGTTTTCTTGGTTTTTTTGCACCAGTTTTCTGTTTTTTGTCACCGGCTTTCTTGGTTTTTTATCACCAGTTTTCTTGGTTTTTTCGCGAGTTTTCTTATTTTTTTCACCAGTTTTCTTGAGTTCTTTCACCAGTTTTCTTGGATTTTTTTTTACCACTTTTCTTGGTTTTTTTTCACCAGTTTTCTTGGTTTTTTAACCAGTTTTCTTGGTGCTTTCCACCAAATTTGGGTTTTCACCAGTTTTCATTTTTTTTTCACAAGTTTTCGGGGTTTTTTCACCATTTTTCTTGGTTTTTTCACCAGTTTTCTTGTTTTTCACCAGTTTAAATGGTTTTTTTTACAAGGTTTCTTGGTTTTTGTCACCATTTTCCTTGGTTTTTTCACGTTTTTTGGTTTTTCCCTAGATTTCTGGGTTTTTCTCAGCGGTTTTCTCGGTTTTTTTCACCAGTTTTCTGGGTTTTTTTACCTGTTTTCTTGGGTTTTTGTCACCAGTTTTCTTGGTTTTTTGCCACCAGTCCTCTTGCTTTTTTTCGCCAGTTTTCTTGATTTTCACCAGTTTTCTGGGTTTTTTCCACCAGTTTTCTTGGGTTTTTCACAAGTTTTCTTGGTTTTTTGTTTTTATCACCAGTTTTCTTGGTTTTTTTCACCAGTTTTCTAGGTTGCTTGGTTTTTTTTCACCAGTTTTCTTGGTTTTCTTTTCACCAGTTTTCTTGGTTTTTTTCGCCAGTTATGGTTTTTTCACCAGGTTTCTTTGCTCTTTTTTGCCAGTTTTCTTGGTTTTTTCACCAATTTTCTTGGTTTTTTCCACCAGTTTTCTTGGTTTTTTTTCACCAACTTGCTTGGTTTTTAGTTTTTTCACCAGTTTTTTTGGTTTTTTGACCAATTTTCTTGGTTTTTTTCACGAGTGTTCTTGGTTTTTTCACGTTTTCTTGGTTTTTTGTTTTTCAACAGCTTTCTTGGTTTTTTTACGTTATCTTGGTTTTCTCAACAGTTTTGTGGGTTTTGTCAACAGTTTTCTTGGTTTTTTTGTCACCAGTTTTCTTGGTTTTTTTCATCAGTTTTCTGGGTTGTTCATCAGTTTTCTTGGTTTCTTTGACCAGTCTTCTTGGTTTTTTTTACCTGTTTTCTTGCTTTTTTTCACCAGTTTTCTTGGTTTTTTTACCAATTTTCTTAGTTTTTTTCATCAGTTTTCTTGGTTTTTTGTTTTTTTCAGCAGTTTTCTAGTTTCCTTGGTTTTAAGGGTATTGTAGAATCATTTTACAATAGCCTACTAGTTTCGCGTCCTGTCTCTCCGTCTGTCCGTCCGTCCGTCTGTCCGCCCTTCCATCCGTGTGTCACACCACTTTTTCTCGCAAACTACATAAGCTAGAAACATAAAATTTTGTTTGTAGGTGCGAAGTGACGCCCTCTTCAAAGTTTCAACACGAAAAGAAATTTATAAGGTCTCCCGATATAAGGGAGTTGCCCCTGAAAAAAAAAGTTTTCATCGCATGTAGGCAATATGGGTATCAAATGAAAGGTCTTAATGAGCACTTTTTGAAACAGGTCTTAAAATTACAAATTTTACTTCAAGGGGTGCAGGGGAAGGGGAAATGTACAAAAATGTTGTGTCCCCCCCCCCCCCCCTTTGACCCGAAAAATATGAAAAAAATCATGAATATAGGCCTTTATGAGTACAACAACGACAAATACATGAGAAGTCGAAATTCATTCAAATTTGTTAGCAATAGTATGATTTATCGATTTTATGTTTTTTTGAATAAAATCTTCACGGTGTCTTTAAATAAAATTCAGTACAAAAATGACTATCAACAAGATTAATCTGTCCTGAAAGTTTCATAAAGATCGAATGGTATTTGACAAAGTTATAGCGATTTGAATTTTCCTATATTGCTATGGAACAATATGCGCTGCATTACTATGGAAACATATGGCTATGGAACAATATGCTTTTTTTACCGACTCCGATACCACAGCTTTGCTAGGATTTGCATGAAAATTTCAGGAATGATAGGTATCATGAATATCTTTGAGAATTAGCTCAGCTAGTGGTATTAGTAATCGTAAAGCAAAATAATGGCTGTTTTAAATGCGAAGATTGAATAATTTTGAGTTATTTTGCCCCAACCTCAACGTTTAAGGCGCATGCTTTGAACACTTGATTCAATTTGATGAATGCCTGAAGATGAGTACTTACAATTAATACTCATAAGTGAAACAAGTCGAAGAGGCAGGAGAGAGCTCCTAGCAAAAAGGCTTTGTAACCATTCTAGGATTCGAAAAAAATAGGCCATGAATCGATATTACAGTACAGGGGAGTGGCCGCTGAAAAAAAATTTCATCAAAGGTAGCCAATATTAATATCAAATGTGAGTTCTTTATAAGAGCTTTTCAAAACAGTACTTAAACCGACAATTTTTCCTTCACAAGGGCAACATATGCCATAGAAGTCGAAATTCGATCAACTTAACTTAATAATAGTACATTTTATAAATCTTGCTTTGAGATGCGACCATTAAATTTTCCAAAATCTATAATTTAAGTTTTCTTAAAGTTATTATATATGGTTCGAAAATTTCACAATAATTGAACAAAAAACGGCTAAGTTACAGCTGATTGAATATTTAACAATTACAACAACATTAACACGTGATACTAGGGAGATACACGCTTACAACGGACCTAAACGCTACAAATATGTAGGAATTTTGATAAAAATTTTAGAAATGGTTTGTAATTTCCATGTGTTATCATGACTATTCAAGCGACGGGGTCAAATCACTTGAAACAAAATGGTGGCGAGTTTAAAATCATAATAACCATAATAATTCTTCGAACTCAATTTATGGAATCTGTATACGAGTATAGTATTAGTTAAGTTTTGATATGCAGAATATATTGTTTGATTTACTAATTGTTTTACAATATCCTTCTGGCAGGAGCATCCTCCTGCTGTTTTTCTTTTAGATTTAAATGAGTGAAATTTTTTAGATAATTACGTGTATATTCTTTTCGTACAAAATTTATGCGATACACGTTTTCCTTAGTAATGCATTATTTAGCATACGAATTTTCTTTAAAAGCTTTTCATATGTACTTTAGATTTTAAGCTTGTCAAGGACAAGCAGAAAGTGTTTGTATAAAAAGGCTAAGAAATTGTAAAAACAAGTTGGTTAGCAGGAGAGCACTCCTACCGGAGGGCCTTTGTAACCATCCTAGTGTTACAAACAAGTTTTCTAATAGCGTGAATCGATAACATAAATTGTTAATCCAATACTTGGATCGTTATAATTTAGGCTAAAGATGCACAGTTTCTTGCATAAGCGCAGTGCAGCCGCCATTTTGATCTATCTTAAATGATTTTTCTGAATGCTCGGCCGATTGAATATATATATGTTAAACACTCTTCCTTAAGTTTTCATGAAAATTGAAAGAAAGTAAAAGACGCTTTTACTTTCTTTCAATATGTATCAACCATAAACACGTGTTATTGTTGTTGTAATTCCGTCCAATTGAAATGGCTATAACTCACTTGATTATGCTTCGATCGCAATCAAATTTTGTGAACATATAAACCTTATACTAACCTATATAATTTCAGGAAGTTTAAAGATAAAGTGTAAAATCTACAAATCATACTATTATTAACAAAGTTGGGTGAATTTCGATTTCTGAGGTATTTGTTGCCCTTGTACTCATAAAAGTCCACGTTCGTGGTAATTTTCAGATTTTCAGCTCAAAGGTGCCCAATCGCGAGGGGGGGACACAAATTGTTGGTACATTTTGCCTTCCCCTGGAGCCTCTAACTCATAAAATGATTTTTTTATTTCAGTTTCTAAAAGCTCTAATCAAGACCTTTCATTTGATACCCCACTCGACTACCGTTAATTAAAAAAAAATTTAAGGGCTCATTCGTTATAAGGGGGGACCCCCCTTAAACAAATTTTAAATTTTTAAGTAAGACCTAATTCTTGAGAAACCATCACTTCTGACCTTTTCACAAAGTTTGAGCAATCTAGTTTTTATAGTTTCTGAGGAAATCTGGTGTGATGCACGGACAGAAGGACGGACAGACAGTTCGCGAAACTAGTATGTCTTTGTAAAAATTTTTTTTTTACAAAGAACTAAAAATACAGTTGTTCTACAGCACTCAAACCGGCCATTCGCCTTAGTTTTTATATTTAATCAGGCATAACTGCCTTTTGAGAATCTGGCTATATAACCTAACTGTCTTGCATTCTGCCTAACCTCCTTGGATACTTAATCAGGCTCAGTACGCCTAGTACTCCGGTACTCGTTTGCCTCTCCTACATGCGCACCTAGATGCTGTAACAAATTCTAGATAAAGTATTTATTATTGTCCGTCTCAACATTACCTCCAATACGACATGGCGATCCTGCCAACTCTTCCCGCTAGATTCTACAACGATGGAAGGCTTGGAAGAGCAGCGGATAGTAGTATATCAGTAGTATATCAATCTGAACCAACGGCAACAAACGCACCGAGACACGAGGCGACAAACAAAGAAGAGCAAACCAAGGAGACATTGAACAATCAACTTCAACATCAATGCAATAAAGGAGAAAACCCTACAAAAGAAAAATTACCCGGACCACAACGACTGATAATAGAAGTATACAGACGACGTCAAGCGAAGCGGATCAAATCTTCCTCACCAGCACCAACTACACCACGAAAAATTAAAAAGCGAGGTGAAAAGGCCTTCAACAAACGGAGAGCAGTAGCAATTCCCTATGAGAATTACCACTTTACCAGCGATACAAATAAGAAAGCAGTGATAAGGAGAGAAATTAAGAGAATTCGTAGACACTAAACAAAAAAAAAACAAAAAAAACTTACTTGCATTGATATTAGAGTTAAGTTCACTAAGCAAATAAAATCAATATTGTAAACGTAATTCTTCCAAATTCAAAACGGGGTATCGTAGATACAAACATTAAAGTAACTGTCGTTGTTGCAAACCAAAATGCTAACGGCCAGTACTCTGCGATTCAACTCGCTACATATAAAATAATAGTTATAATTATTACATTTCTGATATTCGGAGCATACATCTTAAGCAAACGGTTCATTAAGCAAACAATAATTAAACAAATAAACAGAACCAACAATGTCTGAGAGTACCCAGTTATCTGCACTAAAAAAGATATACGAAAACTAAAAAAAACCCTCTTTGATATTCAAATACAGCCCTTAAGCGAACAAGACAAACTAGAACCCAAAAAGAAATTCAAGGTTTTTTTACCAAAATATTATCGAAATCATATCAGACAAACGAGAAAATTTAGAAAAAATGACAACGACAAACATATTCAATAGCTTAAAATTTGTAACTGAATTCATTGTTAAAATTAGTGACTTAAACAGATTTCTAACCTTAGGGAGAATCATTAAAAAATCCATTCCAACCGATCAAAAATCAGACTCTACCTGTACAACTTGTGGTAAATAACAAGTTTTTTTCCACAGCCAGGAATAAATTAAATTCCCTAGAACTCCCGAGAACAGTGACTGAAATTGAATCAAAATTAACTTCTATCTATTCTATTCAATTTGCAGAAACAATGGAAAATTTAATCGCGGAACTTACTTTAATCCGGATTGAGAAAGTGGGTGAACAGAGCAGAGATATATTAAAGCAAACAAATGACACCCTCGCATTCAATACTTTCAAAAATAGGATCACAAATAGAAATATCGTACAAATTATCGATGCAAGTAGGGTCAGGTTATTCAGGGAAGCAACTGAAATCGCTAAACCAGCTGAAACAACAGCAAAAGAAAGTAAAATCATAAACTATCAGAGGCCCAAACTAAATATAAACAAGAATAACGAACATGAATATACAGGGTCTGTATAATAAGTAACCGGACTGAGCCTGCCCCGCGCCGTCAAAGCGTCTGATGGTATCTGGTGCTGTAGCAGTTGCCTCCAAGCGCTTGGAGAAATAGCATCGAGTGAGAGCGGAGTGCGTGTTCAGTTACGTCGTCGGAGTGAAAATGGAGCGTACGATCGAGCAACGTGTCAGCATCAAATTTTGGGTCAAACTCAAGAAAACGGCCACGGAAACGCTTCAAATGATTCAAGAAGCTTACAGTGAGGATGCTCTGTCCAGAGTTCAAGTGTTTCAGTGGCACAGAAATTTCCGGGAGGGCCGCGATGACGTCCATGACAAACATCACGTCGGTCCTCCATCAACGAGTCACACGGACACAAATGTGCAAAAAGTGCGTGATGTGTTGAACAGTGATCGGCGTCTGAGCATTTGGGCTATCATAGATGAGGTTGGAATTGATAAGATGACTGTTCACAACATTATTAAGAACGATCTGGGCATGAGGAAGATCTGCGCGAAGCTAGTATCCAAACACCTGACTGATGAGCAAAAGGAGCGTCGTGTTGCTGTCCCTTCGGAAATCCTTGATCGACTGCGAACCAAACCAGAGGTCTTACAGCCCGAATATGGCACCAGCGGACTACTTTCTGTTCCCCAAGATCAAGACACACCTTAACGGGACGCGGTTCGGGACTCTGGGAAACGTTCAACGTGCGACGACGAGGGCTCTAGACAGCATCGAGGTTGCCGACTTCCAGGGAGCCTTCGGGGATTGGAAAATCCGATATCAGCGTGTTTTCGACTCCAATGGGGACTACTTTGAAGATTTCTAAAGAAAAATTGTACATATTTTCCCAATAAAAAATTTCCTGAGGTCAGTCCGGTTGCTTATTATTCTAACCCTGTAGACACAGAAACAATAACAACCAAAACTTCAGGAGAAACAATGAATTCAGAGGTAGAACAAATAACCAATATAACAATAATGAACAATCTTACCGCAATTATAGACCTAACTATTACCACCAACCAACGTTCAGTCAAAAAAGGAGAAACTATAACCCCCAAAGATACAATAACCAAAATGAAAGGTATAACTCAATAGTATACATGGCAGAATCACAGAGAAACGACGAAACCCCAGATACTACCCAGAAAACAAATTTGGTCAATCGGGGAAAAATGACACTAACAAGCATATTAGTAAGAAAAATTTCATTAGTCTGACAAAATACAATGCAGACATATCCAACCATATTGTTCTACAACCAAACAACAAACAACACACATTCTTTGTAGACAAAGGTGCGGACATATCTATCTGTATAAATCTCTTCAATAATATTCATATTAACAGTTCTGAATCTTGTACGTTGTCAGGTATAACCACACAAAGCATTCAAACTCTCGGTACTTCAAACTTGGAAATAAACTTTCCTGAAGACAATATTCTACACGAATTTCAAATGGTAGAAACTAGCTTTCCCCTTCGAACTGATGGCATCATTGGCAGAGGTTTCTTACATAAGTGTTATGCGAACATAAATTTCAAGACCCTCCTCTTTTCCTTCTAATACGACAAGAATCATATTACACTGCCGTTAGAAACAAAAATATACAATATAAGAATACCGCCCCGTTCAGAAATTATCCTTCCACCTACTGTCAATATAACCAAAGATAGCTTAATCTGGGGGAAAAAGAATCTCAAAAGACGCTTTCATTAGCAATACAATCATTCCATCACAAGGAATAAAACATATCAGAATCCTAAACAGGTCAGACTCCGAGACGACCATAAGAAATCTACAACTCGAAATCAACCCCTTGCAAAGTTTTCATAATCTACACTACAATACAACAAGTTGGGTAAACAGACCTACGCTCATGTCAGAAGGGTTTTGTATTCAAATTAACAAACTGCAGTCACGCAGATCGAATCAAATCAAGAAACATGTCAAAGACGATTTTATTGGAGAAAGTATGAAATACGAAGCTCATACTATTATTAACAAAGTTGAACGAATTTCGACTTCTGAGGTTTTGGTATTGTTATACCCATAAATATCTCCCTTGATAATTATTTCAGATGTCCATCCGCAACGGAGAAAACACATTTTTCATGTATTTACAACCCCCCCCTGTGTCCCCACTGAAGCAAAAACTGACAGTTCAACAACTGTTTTGAAAAGCTCCCATGAAAACTTGTATTTCATACTCATATCGGCTACGTTTGATGAATTTTTTTTTCAGGGGCCACTCTCCTGTACTGTTATCATCGATCAATGGCCAATTTTTTCGAATCCTAGAATGGTTACAAAACCCTTTTGCTAGGAGCTCTCTCCCACCTCCTTGACTTGTTTCACTTATGAGCATTAATTGTAGGTACTCATCTTCAGTCATTCATTCAATTGAATCATGTGTTCAAAGCATGCACCTTAAACGTTGAAGTTGGGAAAAAATAACTCAAAATTATTCAATCTTCGCATTTAAAACAGCCACTATTTTGTTTTACGATTACTGATACCACTAACTGAACCGATTCTCAAAGATATACATGACACCTATCATTCCTGAAATTTTCATGCAAATCCTAGCAAAATTGTAGTGTCTGAGTCGGTAAAAGGCGCATGTTGTTCCATAGCCATATGTTGCCATAGTAATAAATGCAGCGCATATTGTTCCATAGTAATACAGGAAAATTCAAACCGCTATAACTTCGCTAAATATGATTCAATCTTTATGAAACTTTCAGGAGAGATTAACCTTATAAATAGGCATCTACGTACTGAATTTCATTGAATTTAAGGGTACCGTTAAGATTTTATTCAAGAAAACATAAAATCGATAAATCATACTATTACTAACAAAGTTGAGTGAATTGCGACTTCTCACGTATTTGTTGTTGTTGTACTCATCAAGGCCTACATTCCTAATTTTTTTCAGATTTTTCGGATCACAGGTGTCCAATCGCGAGGGGGGGGGGGACACAAATTTTTCGTACATTTCCCCTCCCTATGCGCCCCTCGAAGCAAACTTTGCCAAACTAAGACCTGTTTTGAAAAGTTCTCATTAAGACCTTTCATTTGATACCCATATCGGCTACCTTCAATGAAATTTTTTTTTCGGGGGGTCACTCTCCTATATGGGGAGACCCCCCTTAAATACCTTATAAAATTTTTTTGTAGTTGAACTTTGAAGAGATCACCACTTTACACCTACACACAAAATTTGATGTTTCTAGCTTAAGTAGTTTCCGAGAAAAACTGCTGTGACACACGGACGGACGGACGGACGGACGGACGGACGGACGGACGGACGGACGGACAGACGGACAGACGGACAGACTGGTCGCGAAACTAGTAGGGTTTTGTAAAATTATTTTACAAAACCCTAAAAAAGAATCAACAACGATGGAATAACTTAACAGATATTCTACAAATCAACTCCTTTGATAGAGATGCCAAACTACATAGAAGATATCTGCAGAGAATATAACGACATATTCCATTTAGAACGTGAAATATTAACCTACAATAATTTTTACACAACACATCTGCATACAACTGATAATACTCCGGTGTACATAAAAAATTATCAAATGCCTCATGCACATACTGACGAAATTAATAACTAAGTCAAAGACCTGATCGACAAAGATGTGATAGAACCATCTAGGAGTCCGTACAATTCACCCATATTATTAGTCCCCAAGCACTCCAGTGATGATACAAAAACATGGCGATTAGTAGTCGATTATCGTCAACTAAATAAAAAATCAATCAACAACAAATTCCCCCTCACTCGACTTGACGATATACTAGATCGCATAGGAAGGGCCAAATACTTCTCTACACTCAACATGACGCGCTCATTCCATCAAGTAGAACTCAACCATGAATGACGGCCAATGACAGCATTTTCGTCCAGCAATGGACATTACCAATTCAAAAAGATTGCCTTTTGGATTAAAAATATCCTCATATAAATTTCAGCGCATGTTAACCATAGCTTTATCCGGATTACATGCAAACGCATTCCTATATGTTGACGACATCATAGTTTTTGGTTGTTCTTTAAAACGTTACAACCAAAACCTCATAAAAACTTTCGAACAACTCCGAACTATCCAATTCCACAAAACGCAGATGACGTAAGACATTTTGTCGCCTTCCGTAATTACTACAGACGATTCGTCAAAAATTTGGCAGCCATTGCAAAACGCCTCAATGGGATGCTCAAGAAGAGCAAAAAATTTGACTGGACCGAAAAATGCCAAGTGGCTTTCCAATCCTCCAAAAGCTCCATTACTTCCCCACCAATTTCACAATACACCGAGCTTGAAAAAGAATTTATACTAACAACGGACGCATCTGACTATGCCCTAGGAGCTGTTTTATCACAAGACATCATTGGAAAAGATCTCCCGATATCCTATGCTAGCAGAACCCTAACAAAACATGAACTCAATCAATCGGTAGTAGAAAAATAACTCCTCGCAATCTATTGGGGAATAAATCATTTTTGCCCATATCTGTATAGAAAGAAATTTACGATCGTCACAGACCACCGACCCTTTGTATCCTTATTCGTAAATCGCAACCCCTCCCCTAAATTAACAAGTATTCGATTAGATCTTATAGACTTTGATTTTGACATCATATATAAACACAGTAAAATAAACACTAATGCAGATTCTCTATCGCGTATAAAAATAAATTCAAATGATTTAAAAGAAATGACACCAAAAACAATATACTTTATAACACGTAGCAAAACCAAAAAACCAAAAAACCCTGCCGCCACAAACACGGCAACAAATACCTCCAATATCGAGCCTGATCAACTCAATATGTGGGAAGGTACTTCAATTTCTGACATAAGAAATATGCCAATACTAAAATTTGAGCTCAATAAAAACGTAGATAATAAAAGATTGCCAACTACAATAATAATAAAAGATAAAAACATAAAAATCGTGAAGTATAATGATAGTCCATCTTTAGAGGTTTTGGAGAAACTAATACTAGAACTATCAATAAATAGTATCACAAAGATAGGCCTATCTAAAAATGATGAAATATTCAAATATATAAACTAAAATGAACTAATAAATCTGTACAATAAAAAGCATGCAAAAATTATAAAAACTAGGTCAAACAAAATATTTGTTTTTTTGTTATATAATCTCCCGAAAACCGTTGAACGAAAAGCCGATCAAATAAGATTGATCAGAGAATATCTTGAGTCAAAGTTAGGAGATCACACGGGTATAATAAGAACCATAGCAAAACTTAAACAAAAATATACGTGGAAAGATACAGGGTAATCCATTTCGTAATTGGGAAAGTATAACCCTGCTTTCTAACATTTATTTAAATTAAATGTCCTCCAGAGCGTGTGTTTTTTAGCTGAAGGTTTGCCATTTAGAAATATGGATCGTTTAATAATCAAAAAACGCATCAAAATTATTAAATTTTATTACAAAAATAGTGATTCTGCTGTATCAACATTTAGGGCTTTTCGAGCCGATAACGGTCGACATAATCGACCTACACAGCAAACAATTTCGAACACAGTGAGAAAATTTAAAGAGACTGGATCAGTTATTGAAATTGCATGGCCTGTGCATCATCGAAACATTTGTTTTGCTGAAAATATCGCTGTCGTTGCTCAAAGTGTGGAGGAAGACCCGAATTTGTCGATTCCTCAACGTGCTCAACATTTGGGCTTGTCTTAGGGCTCATTGTAGCGGATTTTGCATTTGGATTTCCATCTCCATCCGTACAAAATCCAATTCACTCAAGAACTTAAGCCTCAAGACCATAAACAACGCAGAATGTATGCGAATTGGGTGATTGAACAACAAGCCATTGATAACGATTTTTCGAACAAAATTTTCTTGAGGGATGAGGCTCATTTTTCGCTCAGTGGTTACGTAAATAAACAGGATTGCCGCATATGGGGATCTCAAAATCCTCAGGTGATTGCAGAAAGGCCTTTGCATCTGGAAAAAGCGACCGTTTGGTGTGCATTATGGTCTGGTGGTGTTATTGGCCCGTTTTTTTGAAAACGATCAAGGAAGAGACATTACAGTCAATTCTGACCGCTATGGACGGATTTTAACCGATTATTTTTGGAGAGAAATTGAAGATTATGATCTGGAAAACATGTGGTTCCAACAAGACAGAGCCACAAGCCAACACAACACAGGCTAATCGAGCACTTTTGCAAGAGAAATTTCTAGGGCGCGTAATTTCGAGATTGAGTGATGTCAATTGGCCCGCAAGATCTTGCGACCTAACACCTTTGGATTTCATTTTATGGAGCTATGCAAAAGATCGTGTTTACGCGAACAATTCTCAAAATTTTGAGCAATTGAAAACCAATATTCGTGATGTTATGGCCGCAATATTGCCGGAAATGTGCCGAAAAGTCATTGAAAATTACATCAAAAGGATTGGGGCCTGTAAGAGGTCTCGTGGAAGACATTTGAATGATGTTGTATTTCACGTATAATGGCAAGGTTCAGTCTTTATATTGAATAAGAAATGTTGCTTCCACCTTAATATTATATGTGTTTTCTTTAGCTTTACTTTCCCAAGCGTGAAATGGATAGCCCTATACAACAATGTGAGACTTGCAATAAAATAAAAATAACCAGACATACTAAAGAACAATTAACAATAACTGATACAACGATCAAATCATTTGAAATCATATCTATTGATACTGTAGGCCCATTACGCATTTCAAATTAATTTAGAGATATATTTACAGCACAATGTGAGCTTACTGAATTTGTAGCAGCCATGCCAATCCCTACCAAAGAAGCCAACGTAGTAGTCTCAACATTACCTCCAATACAACAAAGTGTATGCACACGAACTGCAGCCACGGCTCCTGCCCACCCTATCAGAATATTTTGTAGGCAGATGTTTTCCCATTCTAAAGCTAGCAGGTCAATGGGCATAAGACTCGCAATACCAGCGCTGCACTCTCTAAAACCGTTTGGTAGCTGCTCGCAATTCTAAGTGCTGCCTTTCTTTTCACACTAAATAAGTCCTTTTATATTTTTTACATATTATTGCGTCAGCCCATATATCTGCTCCACAGAGCATTACGGAGTACGCCGTCAACATAAGGAGCCATTGCCTTGATTGACAGGGTCCTCCGATATTCGCTATTGCTCTGGTTAGGTTTACTAAAGCCTTTGCCGCCTTACTTGCATTAGGGATGTGCTCCTAGTCACTCCTACATATTTTACTGCATGAAGATGGAAAATGAGTTGGAATTCTTTTCCTCGTTAAAATGAAAATTTCTGTTTTCGCCACTGTGAACTCGGTCCGGGTCCTGGTTGAATACAGAATTTGTACGTAAAGTCATTATCTACTACACTGTCAATTATTTTCAACATCAGCCTTTCTTTCTGCTGCTTTCTTGACGCCTGGAAGCAAGCTAACATCTTTTCGATCCATAAGTCCGAAGACAGCAGTGAAATCCTAATTGCCGTCCAATTTCTTTACTACTTTGTTTTGGCAAGCCCATTGAGCAAAATTTGTACAAAAAAATATACGGTCCCAAAAGTATCCTGTTTGCAAATGAACAACTTTGCTTTATTAAAGGTCGTTGGACAATAATTAATTTATTAGAATTTAGGGATACCATATCTCTCACTTTTGATAAGAGCCAACAAGCGGTTGTCAAATACACAAATTTTGCCAAAGACTTTGAACGATGTTCATTATGGTCTTCTTGCTAACGAATTCCGATCGTTCCGCGTTTCTGACTTAATCCTCTCTTGGATCTTATACTTCCTTTCTCATCGTTCTTGCACCGTAACATGGAATAATTTATCGTCGCTCTCATTTAATTCAAAATGTGGTGTTACTTAAGGATAAATTTAAGGCCCTTTGCAATTTAACATTTTCATCAATAACCTTCCCCATTGCCTGTCTTGTAATTGTCTCTTTTACGCTGATGATCCAAAAATGTATCATTCCATTAACTCCAGCAAAAACTGCTCATATCTTCAAAATTATCTTGACAACCTCCAAAAATCGTATCTAGGTAATTGACTTCCTTTTAATATTTTAAAATATTGCCACCTGAGGTTCATCAACTATATTTATCCACCAATATATCAATACCGAATTTTCGCATCGTTGCTCGCACTTGTGGACAAATTCGAAGATTTGGGAGTAGTAAAGGGTGATTCATTATGAGGTTTGGTTATCAATAAGCTTTTTTAACAGATCACGCATGACTACTGTCAAACTGTTATGTAATTTTTTTCAGCATTGTTTGACAAATCATCGTTGAAGACTTACATACACCGAAACAGTGTATTCAAATTATTGAGCGGTTTTTGTAATACAAGAACCGTACAAAATATTTTCAAAGATCTTAGAAAATAAAATCGGATCATACACCAACAGAATTCTTGGGGAGTATCAAGGTGGTTTAAGAGCAGGCAGATTGACGATAGACCAATTGTTTACAGTCAAGCAGGTACTTGAAAATTGCTGTGAATTCAACATAGACGTTCATTTTCGTTGACTCTAAGTAAGCATACGACAGTATTGATCATAACGTACTGTACCAAATAATGCTTTGCTTTGGCATCCCAGCCAAATAAGTCCGTCTTACTGAAATGACAATGACGTTGACAACTGCCAAAGAACTCTTCCTGAAACTCGACAGCGAAGCAAGACAAGTAGGGTTAAAAATTAATGAAAATAAAACAAAGCTCATGACGAAGTCGAGGAAACATACCCCAAGCACACAAAACATCACACTTGGCGAATATAGTATCAAAAATGTTAGCGAATTTTCGTATTTAGGCGCCAAAATCACGAAAACGGGCAATAAAAGAGACGAAATACGCCGAAGAATACTGCTCGCAAATAAAATATTTTATTCAGTTTTGACAATCTTAAAGACCAGCTGCATACACAGAAAAACAAAGCTCCAAGTATATAAATCTGTGATAAGACCTGTGTTAGGCTATGAGTGTGAAATGTGGACCCTAACCTAAGCATCCGCAAATATATTGAACGCCTTTGAGCGTCGGGTCCTGAGGTGAATAATCGGCACGAAGCTAGACCGGGACCAATGGCGAATTCGATACAACCATGAGTTTGACGAACCGGAGGTCTCAACGATTGTCCGACTGCGGAAGCTCAATGATCTGGCCACATGAATCGTATGGACGAACAACGCATACCCTAAAAGGTATTCGTTTGGAGAACTGAAGGCCGGTGGCCTGTGGGGAAACCGAAGAAACGCTGGTCTGACTCGGTTGATGAAGACAGTTCATCGCTGCTCGGATTTCGAAATTGAGGACGCGGTCAATGGACCGAGACAGTTGGAGGCGCTTTTTGCAGGGAGCGAAGACCCAAGAGGGGCTGTAGTGCTAAGAAGAAGATTACAAAAACCAGCGTTCTGTGAAAAATGTTTTTCGTACTCTTAGAGCAGCTTTTGGTCTGCATCATCGACTTACCGAAACCACTATAGCCAATAACATCTGCAAATTTGAAACCTAGCAAATTGGCCACCTAGATGGAATGATATCATATCTTAGGATTATATTCTTTGAGGCTACATGAAGTCTCTGGTCCTCAGGGATAAGCAAGCTTCAATCGACGCTTTGGAAGCCAACATTAGTCGTTTCATTCCCATCGTCTAAAATTGGACCCTATGGATGGAACATTTACAGCGTAGTCGCAGTCAATATTTAAAGAAGATAATCTTTAAAAAGTAAGTGTTATAAATTGCTCCTTCGACTCACAATACAGTGTTTGCTATAAAATTCAACTTTACGAGTATGCCTTTAATTTGAGATTAGAAATCAAACCAAATATATGGTGATATTTGACCCAAGTTTGAAATTTGATATCCATATCATTTGATACATTCTCCCTAACAAAACCTAATTCTTTCCTTCATACTCATTTTATTCATAAGCTCCCACTAACAAATTTTATTTTTTCATACTAACAAAAATTCATTCACGTTTCCCCACTAATAAATTTCATTCCCACGCCCATCAAGAACGAGTTGAAGTTACCAATCCAATGAATGGGAAATCAACAGAAGGTAGCTCCGTTGGTAGCGTCATGGATTCTCGACCGGGGGTCTGCTGGAACACTGGGTTTAAGCTCGCCGAGCGCAGGAAAGCACTCTTTTTGGAGTATCGGCAAAAGCAATAGTTTCCGTATATATATATATATATATATATATATATATATATATATATATATATATATATATATATATATATATATATATATATATATATATATATATATATATATATATATATATATATATATATATATATATATATATATATATATATATATATACATATGACATTTTACATCTAATCAAACGCTTCCTTGGTTATGCAAGTTGCCATATATGCTAAATGGAAATTGTTGTGTTTGACGGTACGAAAAAGATGTGTGCGTAGCGGAATCGAAGTGTAATGAGCTTCGAATACGTTACCCAGATGTGGCAGCGGTAATTTAAAAATTAAAGAACTGCGGGATTGGGTATTAGTTTCTTGGATTCGGGGGTGGTGGGTATTGGACTCTGAGAATAAGAGGGATTGATTTTGTGCGGTGTCGGAAAAATGATTTTGTCAATTTGGAGTGCGGGAACAAGAAAATCGTGATTCAGAAAAAAGATTTGGTCAATTTGGAGCGAAGGAACAAAATAGCCTCGATTTAGGCTGGGAGACGAAAGTGGGATCGTGAGTGGACGAACGTTTTGAATGGAATTTTTAGTGTCGGAAGTTTGAAAGTGATAGCAAGAAATAGAACTAAAATTGGATTGAAATTCAGTGGAAAAAAATCAGAAGTGAAAGGAGTGAAGTTAGAAAGACATTAAAAACTAGTTATTAAAATTTAAGTATACCTTTGTAAGCTAACCACCCACATTGTGGTGGAAGTAAAAGAAAAATTTGCCGCTAGTAGACAGAGCAGAAGAAACGGCTAGTGCTGATGAAAGTGGCCGTTGCGTTTTTTTTTGTTTTTGTGATTTTAACTTCACAATCTAATTTTCAGTGACACCACGCTCTTTTTGTTTATTTTGACGGGCGCTTGGAGTTCTGCAAGGAAAGAAGCGAGTATCAATTTCGTTTTATTCTTTTTTTAATATTTTATAAACTATAATATTTTTTTTTTTTTACCTCCATTCCCTTCCACTCTCTCCATCACACTTTCTTCGTCGCACTACGCTCGTGCGATCTGCACTTCACATTTCGTCGTTTCCTCAGGTGTGCCACCCAGGCAATGTATAACACATCGGTATAAGGGGGCACACAAAAATATGTGAAGTCCTCCGGTTAATCTTGTCTTGTCCATATCGTGATCAGATCTCAGAGATAAAAAAAAAAAATATAAATTCGACGCAGTAAAAAAAAACTCTGAGTTAAAAGAATAGCTGTCTCTTCAAGCATCTCGACGATAGGGTCAACAATGCCCTAAGATGCTATGTTGAAATTACTGGACTGATATTATAATAATAGTAGGTGTTTCTCGAGGCATCTCGAAGATAGGATCAATAATTGACCTAAGATGCTATGTTAAAAGTTTCTGCACTGAGATTCAATCGTTATTCATTAAATAGTTCCTAAGTCTTTTCTTGAAAACCATAAGAGAATTCGCTTCTTTAACTGATTCTGGAAGATTGTTGTATATACGAAGGGCGTCATTTGTAGCATCGTTCTTCAGGCGATCTGTCCTTGCAAAAGGAATTACAAATTGGTTTGCGTTCCTAGTACTGTATTGATTCTTTTGTGAGACTTTAATAAATGGTGTTTGTGACGACAAGCTGAGATTTAAACTTTTGAAGATAAACTTGGCTTTCTCCATTTTAATGATTTGGTTAAAAGTTAATGCGTTACATGATTGATACACTATGTTTGTTGGTGTGAGCCTTGGGAGATTATGTATATTTTTATACGCCTTGATTAATATCCTGGAAATTATATTTAGGTGTTGCTTTGAGGACTGACTCCAAATTACCACTCCGTAATGTACTTTTGACAGTACGAAGGCATTCAGAACAAGATGCTTGATGTTTTTTGGAAATTCCTCATATCTTCGTAACAATCCAATTATTGGTGCTAATTGCCTCCTTAAGTTATTTATATGCGGGAGCCAGGTCAGACGGTGATCGATAGTAAGGCCAAGATATTTAAGTTCGAGCACTCTTTGCAGCTTTTCACCATTAATTTTTATATCTTCCCTGTTCTTTTGCTTAAAGATAATATATTTTGTCTTTGAAATATTCAACGCTAGTTTATTCTCTTTCAACCATAAATTATATGAATTCAGATCCTCGTTGATAGCGTCTCCGATGTCATTTTTATCGCGTCCCGAGTTAAGAAGCACTGTATCATCAGCATATAAAAAGTAATTACCACTTAGCCTGCATGTATTTAAATTATTAGTGTATAGCAGGAACAAGGTTGGGCCAAGTATTGAGCTTTGTGGAACACCTGATTTTATTGGTGCCGGGTCACTCAGAACATTATTAAATGCTGTTTTCTGCAGTCTGCCTTTTAGGTAATTTTGAAATAGTTTATTTGCTGTGCCTTGAACACCATATGCTTCTAGTTTTCGAAGTAAGAGGTCATGATCGACCGTATCAAACGCTTTCCTTAGATCCACAAAAATGGCAACAACATAATCCCCTACATCAAGTCTCTCGTTGATGAATCGCGTTACCGAGAGTAGAGCGTCAAACGTTCCCTTGTTTTTCTGAAAGCCATATTGGCGGGAGTTTAGGATAGCGTTATCTAATATGAAGGATGTTAAGCGAGAGTTAATTACTTTTTCAAATATTTTACGAAATCCGGTCAAGAGTGCAATTGGGCGATAATTATTGGGGTCCGATCGATCTCCTCCTTTGAATATAGGTACAATTTTTGCAAGCTTCCCCTCTTCAGGAAACGTTCCGTTTCTGATATGCTCATTTAAATAATTAGCCACGAGTTCTGCTATTTCATTTTTTACAAGCGCAATTTCCTCCATCGTGATCTGATCAATACCTGGAGCCGTATTTTTCTTCATTGCCTCAATAGTCTTAAGAACTTCGTTTTTATTGGTTGGATGAATATGAAACATGGAATCGGGTGAGATGTTAGCGTGATCTAGCCTACTTGTTGGGACATCACCAAGCTCTTTTGTAATTTTTTCGCCCACAGTTGAGAAAAAGTTGTTCAAGAAAGTTGCTGCTCCATCTGGTTGTGATAAAATATTAGGGGTCACTGGAGAAAACTGCGAATCCGGTATTAAAATTCGGGGGGGAGAGTTGTCTTTTACTTCATTTATTATCTTCCATATTTCATGATTGTTATCTGCCGCTGTCTCCAACCTTTTAGCGAAGTAAGAGAATTTAGCTTCCTTCACAAGACGTTTTGATTCCTTTTTCGCTTGTATGTACATGTTTTTTAGCACACGATCTTCCATGTTCCTTCTAAAGCTTATGTACGCCTTTCTCTTTTTAATACTGGCTTCGATTACTCGCTTTGTTATCCATGTCTGCTGGCGGCATCTAAGCTTTTTCTCGACGATGGAGTAACGTTTGGACTCTGTGATCATATTCGTAAGTTCCATTAGGTTTAGGGGACTCCGGACTTCTAATGACCTTTGCAGATGTGATTTGAAGAGTTCTTTGTTCAAGTGTTGGAATGTTTTGTATACAGGTTTTTGTTTTTGTGCGCTTATGCCTTGGATGCTTATTTTGAAGACACGATGATCCAGCTCTGGCCAATCCTCAAATATGAAATTGATTTTTCCCGCAGTTGACTTATCGTTTGTAACGATATGATCGAGGCACGTATGCGAAACAGGACGAGTAATTGTTTCGTTGTTGATGATAACAGCACCATTAGTATCCAGTACATATTTACCAGTAGTTTTTTTAATTATATTCTCTATCATATTGAATTGGATTATGTTGATATATTTTAGCTAATTTTTTATGTTGGTTTGAATTTCGAAAGGGTTTTTTAGTAGTTTTTTTTATATTGTTATTCTTCGTATGATTTGATTTGGATTACAGTTTGGGAATTAAATAAAACGGCCATGTCGCATTAAGACCGTAATCTTTCATTTCTAAAAATGACCTTCCCCTTTCCCGTTCTTATCCCTCCGTGTTAGTGTTTTTATGTAAGGTGGCTCAGCACGAGCAGAGGTTGCCCCGGAAGTCCCACGATACGACTGAGCGCTAGCCGGCCTCAGTATGCCCCCCGGGCTACAGCACCCTCTGCTTAAACTTAAAGTCTTCAACTGCGGTGACTTCCGGAATTGCAACAGTGGTTAAAGTGCTTGTTGCTTAAGCCAAAGGTCCCTGGTTCAAACCCCATTCGTGACAACAAGATTTGTTTTAAATGATTCTTTGGACGGACTTTAAGCCGTATATAATACGTACTGATTTCAAATCAGAATATAACGCAGTTGGGTGGACAGAAAGACGGCCAATGCGTAGTACTGACCAACCACATCATCTTCACGAGTACCGATACATTAGGTTAAAAACATCAGGAGATATTCCAAGAAGCAAAATAAATATAACTTCCGTTAGACGAATTTCTTTCGAACTGATGGAGTGTTACAACCTATTGCAAGAATTGCGTTTAAGAGTATCCATACGATTTTTATTGGAGAAAATGTGAAATTCAAAGATCGTATTTTTATTGAGAAAGTTGAATGAATCTTGACTGCCAAGGTTTTAATTATCATGTACACGTAGAGTACTGCCGCCATGATTTTTTTTCAGTTTTCTTCGAATCACATGTGTATGGAATGGAGGGGTACACAATTTTTATATATTGCCGCTCCCTCCGCCCTGCGCTCCACGAAGCTGGTAGTACTATTTTAAGAGGTGTTTTGGAAAGATCTCATCAGAACCTTTCATAAAGGGTGATTCATAACAAGTGGACACATTTTTGTTGTAAAAACAAAGTTTTTGTGAAGATTGAGCTGTAAGTTTAATTGTTATGGATATTTGGTCTCTTACAATTAAATATGAAACATTATTTCGGGCGTTTGTGCACCTCGTGCTGCTTTACAGACTATCAAACGATGATTGTAATTTTCGATAACGTTTTCGCACATTTTCGGCGTTATTAGGCGTATGTCGGCTCGAATATTGTTTTTCAATGCTTCAGTAGTCTGGAGAGCATCAGCGTAAACACGATCTTCAGAAATTCCCAAAGGAAGAAGTCACAAGTACTCAAATCACACGATCTCGCCGGCCAACTTATGGGTCCATTTCGTGAAATTATTCGATTTCACGTAGAGCGCGAAATGTTTGCACTGGTGAACCATTAATTTTGTAAAAAGTTTTAAAAATAATAAAACGTTTGGCTGATGTGTATGACGCCATGGTTAAAATTGTAAAAGACCAAGCCAGGAGCGGATCCAGAATTTTTTTCCGGAGGGGGTCACAGGGTAAAACAATATAAAAAATAACAAAAAATAACAAAATATTATATATAACAAAAAATAACAAACGCCCGGCTTCCACAAGAACGATTGACACTTTCATTTCTAAAAGTCAGAAACCAGAGTCTCAATCTAGTTCTGATGCATCATCGTCGGCGAAAGAATTCATACCATCAGCTAGTATTTCGAACATAACTGATAGGCTTGAAAATGTTCCGTCCACTTCCCATTCAGCGAATACTACGCATCCAAACGAACCATACTGCAAGCGTCATTTTGCGTCCGATATAGGGTCTTACGTAAACCAACGCAACATCGACGATTTTACTAAGGCGGATTTACTGAAACATCACTGGGTACCTCCTCCTGATTATATTCTTCTTCATAATGTCGTGATGAAGAATGGGAAGGAAAGGAAGAAGAACGCGCAAAAATCTCATCTAGAGAAATTCTCTTGGCTGGTTTTGTCTCATAAAGATCAAAGTCTTTATTGTAAGTACTGCGTACTATTTGCGTCAAGCTCAGGAGGAGGTTACCAAACAAACACTTATCTGAAGCGATAAGTTGGTGATAAATAAGAGTTAAGGCCCATTCAAATGTGCACACTTGTTATGAATCACCCTCTAGAATACACCACATGACTCCCTTTGGTAAAAAACGGTTGCGGCTTAACAGCTCCTGGAAACCAGTTTAAAAATTTTTTAATATCCAAACTTTCAAGGTGTTGTCACTTCTGATCTACTTACAAGGTTTGTTGTCTATATCTGCTGCAATTTCGGAGGCAAACTGCTATTATACACAGGCGGACAGATATACTCAACTAAAACTACGTCTGTGCAAATTGTTGGGTAATAAAACGGCGATTCACCGACTTCATTATAATGACATTTATCAATTGTAATCCATCCATATAAAGTTTTAAAGTGTTACAATCGATAAATTTAAACACTATATCAAATGGATGGAAGGGCGGACAGAATTAATTTACATTTTCATTTTATTCGATTGCAAACCATCTCCTGTGCACAAGGCAATCATAAATCACTCCTGCCAATACTCAAAGACAGATATACATGGTAGCACTACATTGAATTTAAATTTACGACACTAATTAACGTCCGCCAAAAGAAAATGGCAATAATTTCCAACAGTTTAAAAGCGGAATTTTCCACTGTTAATTTTTATTTTTTCCATCCTTTACAGTTTATCTACGACTACAGCGTGAGTTTAATTGCGATTGAAATAAAGGGCAAAGTGGGCGGCGCTGTGCAGAATACAATTCTAATTGGAGATTTTTCAATTTCAGTGGAAGATAAGAATATCAGATTAAACAATTTCCGGATAGAATCATTCGAGTGAGTAGATTGTTCAATTAGCTGCTGCTTTATTGCTTTAGGAAATAAGGAAGAAAAGACGTTCACCCAACTTCATGTGTACCGGGGTCAGCCAACTCTACAGAAAAGACTTTCTTAACTGACTTTATGCCAACAAAACTTTAGGATAAAAATATCGTCTTCAAAAGATACGGCTTCAGTATGTGTAAAATGGTATTTTCCTTTTCCTAGCACCACACATCTGTCTATCGAATTTCTTATGTCACTAAATATTCTCCATTTTCGCTGTTGGTGCTACCTCTTCAGTATCATCTGTGTCACAAGACAACATAATGGAGCGTAATACTTGGTACAATCTAAATCCTATGACAGTAATTGAAAATTCAATAAAGACGTTGTCATTGATATTCAATCCAGTGTCGATTCATCGATTTCCCATTCCCGTTTCCTTCCTTCGCCCTCGACCTTCATCTCAAACTGTCAGAATTCGTAACGCTTTTCTTGTAGAGTTTGTAATGGACTTGTACCAGTGCGCAGATTTCGGGCGGTGACGGAGGGTGACGCGCGGAACGTTGACACGATTTTAAGAAACATTCAAGTTTATTGTTGAGCTTTGCTTTCGAGATATACAAAATACTTCAATTCAATTGTTTTGCAGAAATATTGAAATTCGACTCAAGTACAATTCGATTATGAAGCAACTGAGTGGTTCGATTCTCCGTCCCTTGACGGATTTGTTCAAGGACCACATTATCGCCATCGTCGAGGATGCTGTGCGAATCAAGTTGGAGAAGTTGATCGAAGACATTAACGAGAACGACCGATTACAATTTAAGGAGTTTGGACGCATCACGTTGGCGGGACTGTTGGGGTAGAACTTGCAGCTGAGGTGCTTTAATTTTGTTATGGTTATTGAATTGGGAAAACTCCATTGTTGTGTTATTTGTAAATAAAAATTGATTTTAAGGGTTTGTGTTTATTGTCTGAATTTGAATTGAAAGCATCATGATATAGTTTTCGATCTGGAAATTGAATAAGCGCGTTCATGCGAACGCCCTTAAAAATGTGAGTAATATAATTTTCAAAGATACTTCTTAATATATATTATTGTAGTGATTATCTCATAATTTTTCTTTTTTAAGTTAATCATGCATGTATATTTTGAATTGAAGCGTTTTTGTTGGAACAAACCGAGGACTGACGTTAGATAGGAAGCTATATGGTAACAATTTGCATATGTATTAGTCGGCCTACTATGGACAAGCTTCCGGTAGCTGTCACCCAACCGCTTATATTTCGTAATATATACTATTTTCCGTATAAAAAACGTACGGAGCGCATTCCATGCATGCTATAAATTCACTTTGTATAGCCCACTGTACTCCTAAACTTTTCAAGACGAGCAAACGAAGCACACGTTTTGTACCTTCGACTGATAGCTCAGCGTTAAGATTGTAAACAAACTCCTATAAATTCACTTTGGAAGGCGATAAAAACTAAACGGGTATAAGAACTGAAATAATTTTCACTTCACTAGGAGCGCTATTGTGTTCTCCGCGGGCCATCAGGATTTCATCGGAGAAATCCGCGTCAAAACCGTACAAAAACTCGAATTTTCGTTGGCACCTCCATAATTCTTCATATACCGCCATGTAAGTTAGCCAGCAAAGTCGGCCTACTAATGGTCATGTGTGTGGTAGTAAGCGCTGCTGCCATATGGCTTCCTATCTAACGTCAGTTTTGGAACAAACCCGATTATCTCAGCATTAAATATTTTTAATTTTTAACGAAATTTAACTCAAGAAATTCCAGCAGCAACTACAAGAGCCCCAGAACTGATAACAAGTACATGCAACATACCGCACTGTTGTCATGGTTTAGTTGATAACTGGACCGCGATTATGCCATAAGGGAATTTTCTCCAGATAGGCAGTGGTCTAAATCACAGTTCGACATGCAGGTAAAATATTGGAAGCAGATCATTTTTGAAGGAGGACGTGGCCAAATTTAGTTAAATAAGAGAACGTTCTTCTGATTATAACGTTGCGGTAAATAGATGTCGTGAAAAAAGGTAGATATAATGCCCTTACAGGACTGCAGCGATGGTCTGCTGCCTCGGCGAAAGAAGATGGTGAGTTCTGCCGAGATTGGCGTGAATGCACTGGCAGGCTTAAAAAATTTTGCTTTCACGAATTGAAGAGTCGAATGCCGATCGACTGGTGTCGAGGCTGAGGTAACCTACCAAGGGTTGAAATTGCTTATAGCCAGTAACAAATTGGGCCGGGAGAAAACAGATAGACTTAAGAGCAAACTTCGTCATTACCGACGATACTTATGGCCCACAAATAAGAGTGGGGCATGCAGGTGGAGGCGATGCCCCTCGCATCCTCCCAACCGGATCAAGATCCAAATTTAGAAGTAGCCATATATTTCCTCTTTACGTGAAAAACTCATACAAACATAATTTCTATGAATTATCCCTTAAATGAGAAATACAAACGAGGCCAATTTGTGTTATTGTATTATGCGATGGAATCACATAACTCTATATTGCCTGTAACGCATGAAAAGGGGAGAGCTCGACCGATGGCTAGCTCAGTTTAGTGAAGGGGCAAGCCAAATGGAGAGACCGAAGTTCTTTGTTTGATAATAAGACCGAAATTCTTTGTTTAGTAATTCATTATTCTTCCTTTATTACTTCTGTTCATACATGCTTGTAGTCAATGAAATGAGGAAGTATTAACAACTTTTCACTAGCCGCTTTTCATTTCAATTAATTCACAAATTCTCAAAGCTAGTGCAAACATTTTTGAAACACGTAATGTATAAACAACCGTTCCAGGTCCTAAATAAATCCAAAATTCAATCATGTAATTTTTATCATATGAGTTTTATAAATAAGAATATTTAAGCAATTGATAATGTTACATGTACAAATAATTCTGCGAGCTATTGTCACAATTGTTTTCACAGCCATTAAGAACTTCATGATCAACAAAATGAATGTACTCGAAAACCCACCAAGCATGATCAACATCTGAAAGTGACGTCACTGCTCCATTCATTAAGCTGCTTTAATATTCCAGTTAATTCGCCAATGTACGATTTGGGTGAGCCCACAGATGCAGGGGAAGGTGCAAAAGGCGGAGAAGCAGAAACACCAAAATCAAAGGAACAACAAAATGCGCTGATGCAAATGTTGATGCTGATGCAGCAAGAGCAGACATCACACAGAAGCTGGAAAAACAGTCAACCGAAATAAAAGCGGGGCTGAGTAGTCTCAACAACCAAATTAAATGCGTCGAGGAAAAGGTAGACCAGGGTGAGGACAAAATGAACAATGAGATGGAAAAAGTGAAAAGGACTTGGTAGAAGCAGCACAAACCTCATCCAGAAATGTAAAAGCACCAATATTTGACGGGCAAATGGTCTGGAGCATTTACAAAACCCAGTTTGAAGCCGCCGCTAGGGAAAATCACTGGAATGAGCGGGAACGAGCAATTGCATTGATTCTTGCGCGACCAGCCGCTGAGCTATTGTAGACTATCCCCGTCGAGTTGCACTCAACCCCGGCTGCTATGATGAATGCGCTCAACATGCGTTATGGAGACGATCATCTGAAGCAGATTTATCGGTCACAGTTACGGCATCGGATACAGAAGACTGGCGAGACTTTACAACAGCTAGCCCAACACATTGAGCGACTGGAACTTTTGGCTTACCAAGTGTACAACCCAGAACATCGAGACGACGCTGCAACAGAAGCATTCATCAGTGCATTAAAGGACCAGGAACTGCAACAAGCCGTGCGTCAATCTCAAAAGCAAACGGTAAAGGATGCATTGGCGTATAGTCTGAACTTTGAGGCAGCGAAAAATGTAAGCCGTACCCCTGCCCGGGTTACGCGAGGTAGTGACAAACGAGTGCAGATGTGAGCGCGTAAAAATTGAGTGAGACCCACATGTAAATGGTGCGCCTAGATGCTGGAATTGCGGAGAGAAGGGGCATCTACAAAGAGACTTCAAAAAGCGAAGAAAACTGAGCTACTGTCTAGGATGTGCAGCTAAGGGAAGATCTAGACCGAGTCAGGAGCCCAGAATGGAAGCCTTTCAAACAGAGGGGTCAGGAAACATGTAAGAGCCAACTTCATGGAGCAGAGGTTGGCTAGGAGGATCGACGTCCCTAGCACCACCATCACCGTGTCAAGACTACATTGTGGAGAAGCGGACTTATGCCTTCCGGGTCAAGTTGACGGAGAACATGGCACCATAACAATCGACACTGGTGCAACCCGATCAATTATCTGACCGGACCTACTGAGACAACAACCACTTCATAAGGGCAGGATTTTCTCACTACGGAAGAAACTGCACCTGTCCATGGAGAGTTCAACCTCCAGATACAGTTGGGAGACCTTACGTTGGATTTGGGCAAACGGGTATTGAAATGGCAGTATTTTGAAGTATTGATGGAGGATCCTAGCGTCCAAATTCCCAAGATGAATGTGGTAGTACCAAAATCTGATGTACCAAAATCTTCCGAGAGCATCGTATGGGCCAAGCTTGGTGGTGATTCTGGAGACCACCAATCTTATCTAATAGAGCCAACAAAGACGCCCGCATGGCGCAGTTTGTTTGTAGGACGAGTCCTTAACACCGCAGACTCAACCACGAGCACCAAAGCGGGAGAAGTCATCGGCAGCTGCCAGCCTGTTTCCACCATCACCTCCTTGGAAGCCACTCACGGCCATCATTGGAAAAGAACAAAAAATACAGACAAAGCCCGGGAATCCATGTCTGCAATATTGCAGTACGTCAAATTGCCAGTGCAGCTATTGAAGCGAGCCTCTGATCTGGTCATCAAGTACAGTGACATCTTCTCAACAAGCCCGGATGACCAAATCCGAACGAGTATGGTGACTCACGCCATAGAAACTCAGAGAGCCAGGCCAATTTGACAGGCACCAAGACGTCTTCCTATAGCCAAACAAGGAAAAGCGAGCGCACTGATCTCGGACATGGGAAAACAAGGTATTATCGAGCCGTCTGTCAGTCTATGGGCTGCACCAGTAGTTCTAGTAAAAAAAAAGGATGGTAGCACTCGTTTCTGTGTCAACTATAGGCAGCTTAACGACGTCACTAAAAAAGATAGTTACCCGCTTCCACGCCTCGATGACATCATGGATACTTCAGCCGAGGCAAAATGGTTTTCTAAACTCGAGATCAAGAGTGACTACTGGCAGGTAGGAATCGACAAGAAGTACAGAGAGAAGACCGCATTTTCAGTTGGGACCGGATTGTGGCAATTTGTGGTGATGCCATTTGGGCTTTGCAATGCTCCAGCTACTTTCAAACGCCTGATGGAATACGTGCTACGTGGCCTGACCTGGAAACCTTGCTTGGTGGCCCTAAATTACATCATTGTTATTGGGAGAACGTTCGAAGATCATGCGCAGATCTTAGAAGAGCTTTTGCGCTTGGCGAATTTAAAACTTAGTTCTGACAAGTGTACCCTTTTTGCAGCTGAAGTAAAATACCTGGGACACGTCGTATCAGCAGAAGGGGCCAAAGCAGACCCTGAGAAAATTGAAACGGTGAAAAGCTGGCCAACACCAAATAACAAGTGCCAACTACGAAGTTTTCTGGGTCAAAGACTTTGCCAAAATAGCTAAGTGTCTCCATCAGCTAACCGAGAAAAATTGTCCGTATGTCTGGAATGAACAATGCCAGGCAGCCTTTGAGACCTTCAAGGAGAAGCTGTGTGAATTACCCGTGCTGGCATATCCAAAACCCGGAAAATGTTTGTAGTTGACACCGATACGAGCATCGTCGGTATTGGAGCTGTACTCTTCCCGCACATCGATGGCGAGGAAAGAGTCCTCCCGTATTACAGTCTAGTTCTCTCAAAAAGTGAAAGGAATTACTGCGTGACCAGGAAGGAGCTATTGGCTATAACAGAGGCCACCAAGCAGTTCCACAAGTACTTATTTGGCCAGAAATTTTTTCTTTGAACGAACCATGCATCGCTGAGATGGCTGCTTAACTTCAAAAACCCCGAGGTACAAGCTGCGAGATGGATCAAAAGATTGCAGTCACGTGACTACGAAATTATTCATCAGAAGGGCGGAGTTCATGGAAATGCTGACGCCCTATCTCGTCATCCATGTCCAGCTAACTACAAGCATTGCCGATGGATTGAGGAAAAGGGAACGCCCATTGATCTGCGATTGATAACGGCCGAATTTGGTGACGGTTGGTCATCGGAGGAGATTCGAAATGCCCAGTTAGCCGATGAAAACATCAGACTTTTGGTCGTATGGAAGGCTAAATCTGGGTGACCTGAGTGGAATGACGTTTCAATGCATCGCACAACCCTGAAAAGCTATTGCTTACAATGGAACTCCCTTTTCTTGCGGTAGGGAGGTGAAGGCATTTACGTCCGCCGAGTCTGGCAGTGTCGGACTCCCATGGAGGATACCCTTGGACTACCCACTAACCACCTCCCCTGTCAATCTGAGAACCTAGCCTGGAACCGTTCGACACATTACTTCGGGCTAAGCCTCGTTTCACTACGCGTTTAGGCGCCACCGGGCTACTGGATCCCTTTTCCAGCGGAAGGAGGGAAGGGAGAGAGATTTCTAGAAAAGAAACCCCTCCGCCCTGGACGCCTCCAGGCGCTTATATATTTTTCTTTTTATCTTAAGGACTGCCCGAGCGTAATGTGCCACACAGTTCCATTTGTCAACGGATGTGAGCATCTCTCCAGTGAGTTCATCCGGAGAGAAATCTCCCATTTCTTCAATGAGGTCACGGCGCTGCCTTTCCCACCTCTTGCATACAAAAAATGTGTGGTAGGCATCATCGACCTCTCCAGCACAGAATATGCAGTCAGGAGACCGTGACTTACCAACCTTGTGCAGGTAAGACCGAAAGTATCCATGTCCACTCAGTAGCTGAGTTAGATAGAAGTCAGTCTCACCATGCCTTCGATTGAGCCACGGCCTCAGGTCACCAATAAGGCATGCGGTCCACCTACCTTTTGTATCACTCACCCAGGACTGTTGCCAATCACTGAGTGAGCGTTCTATTTCTTTGTGGGCGACAGCATCTCTGTCGCATTCGTTCCTCCGCAGGTAGATTCTGCGGCGCTCCTTGGCAAGGAGGGCAATGGGTATCACTCATGCGATGACAAGCACTGCTGACTCCGAGACAGTCCGATATGCAGATGCAATCCGCAGCGCTCCTCGTCGCTGCACCTGTGCCAAGCGCTTTCGATACAGCTCCTTGTTGAGAGCCTCACACCATATTTCCGATCCGTACAACAGCACAGATTGTACTGCACTCATCAGAAGTCTCCTTCTTGATGAGGTAGGACCCCCTATGTTGGCCATTAGTCGGCTGAGAGCCAAAACACTCGCTGCAGCCTTGTCAGCTATTGCCCTGATTTGCTCGGGAAACGCATCTTCGAGTCGATCAAAATGCCCAGGTACTTCACTGCTAGGTTAGTCTCAACGAGTGCTTCCCCAATGTTGATCATCCTTACTCTAGGGATTCTTTTTTTTTGTCTATATGACTACTTCGGTTTTCTCCAAAGCTCGGCTGAACCCGCGAGCAGTCATCCAGTCCCTCACTCGGCGCATTAGCATACCCAGTCTGAGTTGCGCTTGTTCAACAGTGCGTCTCGCAACTAGCGCCGCGACATCATCTGCATAGCCGATCAAGCGCGACTCATCCGGCAGCCTGATTCTCAGTAGCCCATCGTACGTGATGTTCCACAGGTCTAGGCCAAGGACGGAGCCTTGTGCAACACCCAATGGAGCTCCCTTCAGGTGGAGGATGGCGTACTCAAGCGGAAATGGGAAACGGTGAATGGCAGCTCCTATAGGAGGCAAACTATACTTCCCAAAAGCCGAGTCCACGATGTGGTTGAGGAAATGCATGAAGGATCCTTGGGAGGCCGTCTTGCTGTTAACAAGATCTTAGCGAAATTGCGGGCAGGGTTTTACTGGCCCCACGCTTGAGAAGACGTAGAGGACTGGTTTGTGGCGAATGCACAATTTGCGCCTCCGTCAAAGGTCCAAAACAACGACTGAGAGTTATACCATTTGAAAGGATTGCTGTTGACATCGCAGGACCCTTTCCTGAATCAAAATGGGGAAATCGATACACGCTGGTTGTGGCCATTTATTTCAGCAAGTGGCCCGAGTTCTACCCTATTCCTAACCAGGAAGCAACTACTGTAGCCAAGCAGCTAGTATTGGACTGGGTCAGTAGGTACGGCGTACCTTGCGAACTACATTCGGATCAAGGCCGAAACTTTGAGTCACAAGTTTTTGGTAAAATGTGCGAGCTACTGGGAGTACGGAAAACGAGGAGAACACCACTGCATCCCCAATCCGACGGAATGGTCGGACGTTTGAACGGCACGCCCAATAAACACCTGGCCAAGATGGTTGACGAGAACCAAAGGGACTGGGACATGCATCGACGGGCTAAGCCCCAGCTAAAGTCATTTTCGGAATCACTTTTTATCTGCCAGCTGATATAAAGTTCGGGGCATCCCCTGAGAAATCCCAAACGATCTCGGAGTACGCAAGTGAGCTTAGACAACGGTTGAACCAGATACATCGGACAGTGCGAAAACACCTCGAATTGGTTACTGACCACATGAAGACCAGGTATGATCTAAAGGCAAATTCCACTGGCTTCCAGCAAAATGACTTAGTGTGGTTATATAACCCACAACGGCGAAAGGGTAGGTTTCCAAAACCGCAGCATAATTGGGAGGGACTATACCGAGTTACAAGCTGAATCAGTGACGTCGTATACCGCATACAGGAATACCGTAAGCCAAGAGCCGAAATGAAAATCGTGCATCTGGACCGTTTTGCCCCATATGACATCCAGGGAGAATTGATTGCAACTGGCGACACATCTTTTCGGTGCAAAAAGAACTGAGGTGGGGGCAGTGTTACATGTACAAACAATTCTGCGAGCTACTGTCGTAATTATTTTCATTAAGAACTTCATAATCAACAAAATGAATGTACTCAAAACCCACCAAGCATGATCAACATCTGAAAGTGGGTCACTGCCCATTCATTAAGCTGCTCGAATATTCCATGTAGTTCGCCAATGTACGCGAAATGGATTGAATGACTAGAGATCCTATATAAAGGCGAGCTGAATGAATGGGGGAATTATTACAGCCGCGATAGTAAAACTGCGATAGTCTGGAGTGCGAATTGGAAAGCGATATTGATCGAGTAATAGTAAGGTGATTTTCGTTGATAGATAAGACAATTAAAGTAAAAAATTTATGGATGAAGTGAAAAGTAAAATTAGTCAAATAGTGAAATCAATTATTGTGCATTTTTAGTAAAGAAACTATTTTAAGTTAATTGAAAAGACAGTGCATTTTCACTTTCCCGGAACATTAAAATTATTGGCCGCAAACCATAACACGCGACAATAGCATAAAATAAAAGAGTACTCATCAGCATCTTCAACGAGCGCCCGTAGACGATGTGGTGATGCCTTGACTGATTTCTTCTTTGCTGTTAGTTAAAAATTTTTTATTTTCCATTATTTTCCTCTTTTTTTATAGAATTAAACTAATTTTTATTTCTCGAATAAAAGTTAAAAAACGCAGTTTGTGCTACCAGATCCTTTCTCTGCGTCATAAAAATAATCTAGAAGTGTCATTATTGTTGGTTCGAAGATATGCTTATCTATACGACCATTAAGTTCACTTGGAAGTCGTGTATGAAATTTGGTGGATATTCCCTTATGGTAATCCCGTCGAACGAACACACGGGATGTTGTTTTGCGACATTTTCACACACGAAACCGAATATTGCTCGTGAACTTGAATAAACGGAAACCAACATTCTCCGTTGATAACAGTTGTCTGGTCTGTTTTAAAACTTCAAATACTGTTGAGAACCGGGCGGTTACTTCACTGATTCCTCCTTTCACTGCTTAACAGGGTTAATATATCGATCCATCATTAAAATTGTTGGTATCATATATTACGGCGATTTTGCACAGTGGCTGTTATATGGAAAGAAGTTTGCAATTGATCCCACCTTGCATTGACATCGACCCGGTGTTGAAACAATAACGCCACACATTCTGAATCACTCCACTTGCAAGCCAAATGCAGTGGAATCCACTTTGATACAGTCTGAGCGTTTGGGTTTGCTTTAAATTTGGGCAGAAGATCAGCTATTTCTACAAAATTGTTATAGCAGGCTTTGTGCGGTGGTGTATAACCGTCTTCATTTGCCACCCATAGAGTTTCTCGGTACAATGATTTCACTATCTTCCCGGAATTTTCACATGGCTCTTGAATTGAACATCCACTTCATTCACAAGCCTATATAGAAAACACTCAAGGTTATAACAATTCGGAAGGCAAGGGGGCACTTTTTACAGATCACCAATTTGATGTCTTTGACATCTACATGGTTGAATCAATAAAACTCGAAACACTCTCGTACACACGGAGAATTCAATGTTATCTCATCATTTAAATTTCGCCCATCCTAGAAAAATCTGTCGATACGATAATATTTGCGAACTCACTTGTGTAAATCTCGCTTAGATACCGAGTTTGAAATAAAAACCAAAACTTACCGCGAGTCACCCTTTGGACAATTTTACAAAAAACACCCGCGAAATAACAAATAAACTTCTTAGGTATGCGGCTTTCACAAATCCTAATGTACATCCAGTTAGCGGCTTTCCTTTTGCTTTTGCGGCGTCCACGCTATGTGGCGATTTCAAACGGTAAATTGAGACCAGCTGCTAGCCCAGCCAAGGTAGATTTCATTCGGCAATGGTTGTATTATCTCAGTGTTCTCATGTTCGGAAGAAAAAAAATTTTATATAATAATAAAAAGATAAATATCATAAATAATATGATTAGAAAGAAAAGTTTAATTTTAATGTCGAAAAAAATGATATAAAATGTCTATTTAATTATAAGGAAGAATTTAAATTTAATATAGAGAAGAAAGAAAATATAAAATTTATATTTTACAATTTAAAACTATAATTTGGAATGATTTAATTTTCAAGCCAGCAATTTAGATTCGGATCATGTTATGAAGGTTTGCGAGCAGTTTGCGTAGGTGACGGCTTGATTATTACACAAGCAAATCATAAAATTTTGAGCTGACAAGTTTTTTTTATTCAAGACACGAATTTTTAACCTCAATTCTACGAAAAAAAACTTAGTTAAAAAAAATGATTACTGGGTAGCTGATTTTGGGATGGACCCATATTTTCATCAGACTGTAACATATGGGTGCAATTCGAATAAAAAACTTTTCTATTAGTTTTCCGCTGCTGGGGTGTATCCGAAGCAGATCAAACCTTCAGGCAACGATTAGGTCAACCTATTACTTCGCTGCTTTGACGTGCGGTGTATATTATTTGCATACAGCACGGAAACAACTGATCACTAAAAACTAAATTTCTTTCTTACAATCATGCTACTTACGTGGTCCGAGCTCACTAAGAGGTTTGTAAAAAGAAGTTTCATTTGATGCAACAGAGTTTACATAATAAAACTAGTTTTATATTGATATTTTCAATTTAACAATCTTTTACAACTTAATTTCACGACAGTAACTATGCAACTGCTCAATTTAATTTTACTTTTTATGAAAAATGATATGCTAGAGAGAGGAGTTAAGGAAAAGTAAAATTAAACTTTGCGTGTGCTGGCTTAGCGTCTAGTATTTTCATGTTCTTGTAAAAATTTTCACACTTCTTTTCAGACAGTATCAAATTCTGCATCATTTATTGCTTCGATTACATTATTTTTTTTTTCCTTTTTGGCGCCTTGTTGAAAAAAATTTAACAAAGACTTACTCGCTTCGTGTCTTGTCAATCCATCCATCCATGCGTCCGTTTGTCTGTCCGTACGTCACAGCAAGCGTCCTCAGAAACTAGAAAGCTCAAACTTTTTGAAAAGACCAAAAATGGCGGCCTCTCAAAAATGTAAGTCTTATCAAACATTTTGAAGTTTTTTAAGGGAGTGACTAAAAAATTGACAATATGTCCAGCATTCATTCCATATAGACGTGTTTTTAAAAGTTCCTGTCAATAATTTTTAAAAAATAATATAGTTTTTTAAGACGTCACTTGAAAAATAATTTTTCAAATTGGAAAAACTTGTGACATTGTCGAATCATTAAAACAGTTTTTCAAATTTCTAGATTTTACTTGCGGAGAAGCTTCAAGAAATTACAACAAGCAGAAAACTTTTTTCACATGGACGAGCCTAACCAGCAGTATCAAATACAACCAACGAAAAAATAATGAAAAGGAAAATTGGACAAGAAAACTTTGAACATGGAAAGCGTATTATGCTATCAAACGACAAAGTAGAAAGAATTACGAGGGAAAACGAATAAATGAAACTCCAAATACAATCTTTGGAGGTAATGATTCAAAAATTGTCAAATGTTGATAAAATTCAAACGATTAAGCTACAAAATACGCTCGGAAAACAAAAAATCATAACACATAAAGCGAGCAAAAATAAAGTACCTATGCAAAAGGCTCAACAAGGAAAGAAACTAAACGTACAAGATGTGAGCAAGGCTACGACTCATGATGTCGACATCATACAAAATGCAGGAGGAGATATCAATAGCATAAATTACTATGCGGTACTTGCTGCGTTGGATAACATGATCGTTATCAAGAAAATATAGGTAAAATTAATTGCGGTTCTAGTAATTATTTTATAGAATATTTGGAATTTTAAAATAAGGAGAAAAAGCAAACCAGTGTGTCTGCTTAAAAATATCAAAACCACTTAAAAAAATCCACTGATTAATGTATTTGGGCAGCGAAGAGAGCATGTGGCTTCGCTATTGGTAGCCAAACAAAAGATAAATAATTTTGGAGTAAAAACAGTGTCCGCGGACAAATTCACAATAAAAACAAAAATACTGGCTGATTTCAAGGTAGTCAAAGATACTGTAAATGGTGTGAAAGTTCCCAACTTCACATAACGGCGAAAGGCGGAGAAAAATCAGACCTTCCTGCTAAAGGACCTGGACTGTGGAGAGAATATAGTTGTTCTCCTTGAAACGTTACAAGAAGCAGCTTATTTGTATTAGTGTAAAAAATTTTGCCACAAGGAGTTCAATTGTTGAAGGTTAAAATGTTACTATTTTATTTGGTACAAGTTTCAAACGAAAGCAGTCCAAGTGTCATCCAACAGATAAGGTACTTAAACTTTAGAGTTGTGAGTTGGGAGCATTTCAAAGAAATGAGGTCAACCAGTGTTACAGGTGACAAAGATTTGGTCATTCGCTGCCAATTGTCCCACACACTATTGGTGCGCAAAATGTAAAGTTAATTTTTTTCCAAAACAAACACAAGTAAACCATAGTGTTACATCGTAGAGCTCCATCAAGCCCGAGGTATCATTAGCACTTACTGCGAGAGAGCAAGCAGACTACAAATTAAATTAAATAAATAATGAAAGTCATGTAAGTAGCGATAACGAGCTGTTCTTCTAAATTTACCAACAACTTGAACGTCTTTGGGTAAGAATTAATAAGCAAGTTTAAAAAATCAATTTCGTATTTCTATGTTTAGATCGATATACTTCAAAATATATCGCCGTCTAGCTTTAATCGAATTATTCGCCTCAGGACTTGTCACTCAAAGGCGTTCAATATATTTGCAGATGCTTGGGTTAGGGTCCATGTTTCACACAAATAGCGTAACACAGGTCTTATCACACATTTGAATACCTGGCTGGAAAAACGTTGCATGTAGCTGAAGTTCAATTTTACAGGAGAGTGAATATGGTCCAAAACGCAATTAAAACGGCAACTGGCAAACTAAAGAGCAACATACAACGTTTTTCCACTAAATAATACTCACTCAGTTGCAAAATCATACTTATTGGGTTTACAAAATCTACCTATTCATTGGTATGTTCATTCACATTTTGGTGTTCAACAACAGAAAAATGAAAGAGATGGGATATTGGAGGAGGGCTAAGAATAACAAAATTGAAGTGGTTAAACCAATTTTATCGACATAAAATAAACAAACACTTACATGAACAATGACAATTACACAAACATTTACAATGAACACAAGCCAGTGTTACTGAAGAAAACATAAGCGGGTGCTACACTCAGCTTGGTCCAAAATACTACTAAACTGATGGGAGAGTTTCATTAAATGCCCTATGGTCAGTATCTGTGAGATACGGAGCCATATCCATAATGTCTTTCTTCTTCTCTTTTGGTATAGGCAGGAGTGCTGAGTAGAGGTTGGGAAGATCCTTGACGGCACATGGATTAAACTGGGTCGGAAACACCTGTTCTGAAATCCAAAGGCGCAAGATGTTGTGTGTCTCACTCACATACAGTGAAACTGGGTCATCAGCAGTTATCTTCATCCAGACGTATTTTGTTATCTTCATTTTTTTCCTACGTTTTTCTGGAGAAAACGCTTCAATGCCTTTAAAATCAATTTGATCCATTTCAAAGACTAAGAAAGGTTTGTCTAGTTTTGCACCAGCTATTACGTGTTTCCAATCACCTGAAACAAGAGCTTTCGCTCTTTTCTTGGCACGTTCGATAAGGGCGAAATCTCTGTCACATGGAAGAAATGAATGGCCGGTAATCAAAAATTGTTTGTGAATCTCAGTGAAATAACGCATTTTCACTAAATAACTATACAGGATGAGCGTATTCCAATTACTGTTTTGGCCTGCACATCGGTCTGACCAAACGATTAATCTCCTTTCCTGGCCAGGGGGTAGTGGTCGAAATGTAGATGTTATGTATCTCAAAATACAAGACCCGATTTTCTTTGAACCCCGTTTCGCTAGCGACTCATGCCATACAAACATGTTTGCAACGTTGTCCGTCATATTGTGGATTGCCAAGTTGTATGTAGAATACTGGCGTTGGTAATACACGTCGTCATGAGTTAACATAGGTGTAAATGAGACTTGCTGTAGGTCTATACATAATGTTATAACATTTCTGTTTGCTGAATCTTCTGAGAGAGTCTTATTTGCTTGGTCAGCTTTGCAATGATGTAGACGACTGTCAACTTCGATCGATATCCTCTCTTCATCATTCCGAGCTAGCTAACTTGGCGTAAAATTAATCGCACTGTTTGCATGTGTCAGAGCGAGGTGTCCCAAACCTCAAATTAAACTCTCTTTTGAAAATCTTACTATACAAAGTAGAGTTTGCTGGATTATCAGGGTATTTCTGCTTGAATAAACGGTACATTTTGGAGACACTGAGATTAGGACTCAAACATTTTTTCGATGAGTCATTCCTACTATAATGATTAATTTCTATAAGGAAAGATTCAATGTGCTCTCTAATGTTCCCTCCCACTGTAGCATCGATCGCATGACGACGGTTCAAGTGAGTGCCCCTCTTATCTTTTGGTGCAAGCTGACCATCTTTCATTTTTTGTTGCAAAATTTGAATATGCCTTGGTGTAATGGCGAACGTTTCACACAGTGTTTTACGACACACAGGCTTCTCATTCAAGGAATAATCAAAAGAAGCTTGTCGTGTTGATGTGGAATCTGATTTACCGGTACGCCTTTTCCGTGTTTCCCGTAGGTTGATGAATTTAAGGAGTAAAAGAGACTGTACATTGTACGTCAATCCGTAAAATTGATTAAATAAACTATGTACGTACGCAAGACTAAGAGAAATGCATCCTTTTTTCTCACAAGCCGCTGTACAACCTCGAGGATTCGAAGGTGGAACCTTTTCAGGAACGATATCACCCTTTCTGCGATTGGTTTTGTATGATTTTCCGCTGTCTTTCATAATTTTACGCTTCTTGTCACTCCATTTCGCGAACTGAACAGCACGTTTACGGTTATTCACTATTTCTAAATCACTAGCCGATATATTCATGATGGGAAATGAGTAAACAAACAATGCAAACACACTATGAAACCTCACAGCAACAAGTGAGTATCAGCGCTGCCAACATCAAACGTTTTTCCATCAATCCCAAGCATGATTAGCCCCCCTTCTAGCACATTATAGGCTATCTAGCGGTTTGAAAACTAACTACTTCAAGGTTGGATTCCATCAAGCAAGTGACAAAGATCGTTTATCCATCAAAACCGACTTTGTGAAAAAAAAGACATGCAACGTTTTTCCAGCCACCCATTCATTTGTGTACTTGGAGCTCTATTTTCCTGTGAATGCAGCTAGTCTTCATGATCATCAAAACTCAAAAAAAATATTTTATTTATGAACTGTCTTCTTCGGCGTATTTCGTCTCTTTCATTACTTGTTCTCGTTATTTTGGCGCCGAAATACACAAATTTTCTATACTGTACTCGCCAAGTGTGATACAATATTTTGTCATCCAGTCAAATTCACAGGAATAGGCTTTGTCTCATCTCTAGCAACGTCAACTCCAATGTTACTGTACATGGACGAGATTATCTCCCGGAATTCATTATTAAGCAACAGCCTGACGTCATGCTTCTCACTGAAACCTACCTCAATTCCTGGCACTCCATGACATGCAAGGATTTTGAATTCGTGAGAAACGTTAGGGTAAACGGTGATGCGAGAGGTGGCACCGGGATATTGGTAAAAAGACCCTATTGTTTCCAAAATATTAAAAGAGTCAAATTCAAAAAAATTGAGTTTCTTGAATTGTCTGTTATCCTTTCACTGCCATGTTGGGATAACATCTTCGTTATCCCTGCTTATGCCACTGGTTGAAACGTTCTCAAGTTCAAGCAGGAGCTCAATTCCATGTTTAAAATACTTAAATTGCAAGTGATCTAAATGTCCGGCATACATCATGGCTAAACGTCTACAAAAATCCAGGAGATTCCTGAAATCATGGATAACAGAGAACTGGTTTGAATATGGGTGCAATCTATGTAGGCTGGAGTTCCTAACAAACCCCAGGACAAGTTCATATTTGGACCACTGCATTGCTGACCCTAGACTTGAATTCAGGTTTAATAGTCCTCAACAGAAACTGCTGGTGCTTCCTTATGGTAGCAACCATAACGCAAGCGTACTGGAATTCAATCATCAAAGGGATGAAATCTTCTATCTCATTCCAGTTCAACATGAAAGTCATCGAAAGAATTTCAAAGCAAGTTGAGTAAGCAGGAGAGTGCTCTTATCAGAAGGTCTGTGGAACTATCCTAGGGTTCAAAACAGTTTAGAAATAGAATGAATCAATAACTTGAATTATTCATCCAGTGTTTGGATAAGAAATGATTCAAATTTATGCAAAAAAGGCAGAGTTTCTTTAATAACGACACGACAGCTGCCATTTTGATCCAGCTTAAATAATTTTTCTAAATGCTCGTCTAATTAAACACATTATTCCTTAAATTTTCATGAAAATTGAAAGAAAAAAAAGTGCCTAGGTCAATTAAAAAAAAATGTATCAATCATAAACACGTGCAAATCACTTGATTATGGTTCGCTTTCCATGAAAATTTATAAGTGTAAAAAACTTAAATCAATCTTTTTAATTTTAAGAAGCTTTAGGGTACCGTTTTGATTTTATGGAGGTAAATGTAAAATCTACAAATTATGATATTATCAACTAAGTTGAGTAAATTGTGAATTTTTGAGTGATTTTGGAATAGAATTTAAGTTGTGTGATGATTGGTTCGGGGAAGCTTGTAGTTGGTCGTCCAATCAAGAAATGTCCGGGTGTGAGGGCTTCCAAATCAGTTGGATCTGATGACATCTCCGTGATGGGTCCAGAATTAACGATCGCCTCCGCTTGATAGATAACCGTAAGCATTTGTTCGTGGGTAAGCGATGCATTGGTGACTGCTCTGTTAAGGTGAAATTTTGCCTTCTTCACCGCCACCTCCCACAAGCCACCGAAATGAGGGGAGCGTGGTGGTATGAAACACCATCCAATGCCTTCCAGAAGGCAAGCTTGCTGGACTTGGTCAATATGTGATTGAGTTGAGAAAAGTTTTCTTAACTCTCGCAACTGGTTATTGGCACCGATAAAATTAGTAGCGTTGTCCGGGTATAGCTTGTTGCATTTTCCCCTGCGAGCGAAGAATCGTTTAAGGCATAAAATGAATGCTGCGGTCGATAAATCTGAAACGAGTTCAAAATGTACAGCCTTGGTAGCGAAACATATAAAAACCGATAAGTAGCCTTTGATTGGAGATCTTCCTCGTAGTTGAAATCGCATGAAAAACGGTCCACAAAAATTTACACCGGTAACTGCAAAGAGATGTGATACTTTCAGCCTATCCGATGGGAGGTTTCCCATTATTTGCTGAAAGTAGCGAGGCTTCGCTCGAAAGCATATCGTGCACTGATGAATAACTCGTTTAGCCTCCGACTTTACGTTGATCAACCAAAGTCTGCATGTGAGTTGTTAACATGCAAGAAGGTTAACAATGCGTTTGTAAAGGGATGCGCTTGCGGAAGAAGCATTTGATGGCGCGCATCAAAGGGTAGATCAGATTTCGTAATACGTCCACCAACTCGAATAACTCCGTTACCATCAAGGAAAGGACGTAGAGGTAAAATTTGACTTCTCGCATTCACGGATGCACCCTTAAGGAGGTCAGTATAGTCACGATTAAATAATACTCGTTGTATGCAACGAACGATAACCGTGACTGCTTCTTCTAATTCTGAATTGAACTACGTGCTTACAACCGCAATGATTTGAGATATCGATTAACGTATCCAAATACTCGAAGAGTTTTCCAGTATGAGTTAATATATTTTGTGTCCTTAACTAGGTCTTCCATTGCATAAGATGACAAGACTGTGAAGTTCAGCTTGCAATATTCTGGAACATCGATTTGATCTGGAACCTTTCCATGATATGGCCATTGTGATGACGATGCAGATAAAAAGCTTGAACTATGCAGCCATAAGTTGGACCCTTGTAGACTTTCTGATTTAGCGCCTCGCGAGATCAAATCTGCCGGGTTATGCTGCGTTGGAACATAGCACCATGTAACGGATGTAACAGCTTGAATTTTAGACACACGATTGGCTATAAAGGTAGACCATTGATACGAAGGTGCACTTAGCCAGGCTAACACGATTTATGAGTCACTCCAACACACGACATCCGTGAGGTCACGGGGGATAATCTTCATAGCATGTTCCATGAGCTCACAAAGTATTAGGGCTGCACAGAGCTCGTAGTAGTTTTCCATGGAGCTATACGAGATTTCGAACAAAGCAGGTTCGTCGATACTTTCTTATCAGGAGTTTCACTTCGAATATATACACAAGCTCCATAAGCGCGTAGACTGGCATCAGCGAATCCATGGATTTGAAGGCTGGAATTCGACAAACAAACATGTCGTGGGATACTAAAGTTGTTGACCTTGGCCATGTCCGAGCGAAAAGACTGCCATTTTGTTTGCATCTCGGTGGATAAGCTTTCGTCCCAACCAATATTAAGCTTCCACAACTCCTGTAGAAAGAGTTTGGCGGTAACAATCACTGGGCTGAATAATCCTAATGGATCGAAGAATCGAGCAGTTTCCGACAACACTATTCTTTTAGTCACAGAGCTTCGTATTTCTGACGAGTGATATGTAATTCGAAATTCATCGGCAATTGGGTTCCAGGCTAGGCCAAGAGTTTTGATGAAATCCTTGTCATCTAGTCGAGTCATTACTTCCTTGTCATTTTCATCGAGTTTTTCTAGCAACGATGGTTCATTTGATGCCCATTTTTCAAGGGGGCAGCCGCCTGATAGTAGAATATCAGTGACTTCGTTCCTGATCTTTGCAACCTCATCCAAGTCATCACTTCCAGTCAATAAGTTATCGACATATGCATCTCGCTTGATAATCAATGCTCCTACTGAAACTTACTCCTAGCATCTTCTGCCGCTTGACGAATAGATTATACTGCGTGATATTGAGCAGACCCAGTGCCATAAGTAACTGTTTTTAATCGATAGAGCTTCACACGATCATGACTTGAACTACGAAAAACTATTAGTTGTAGGTCTCTATCACTGGGATGCACTATGACTTGCCGATACATTTTTTCTATGTCAGCTGATATTACATTAAGATGGAAACGAAATCGAAGTTAGATCGAAAAAAGGTCATTTCGAACTGTGGGTTCTACCATTAGAATATCGTTTAAGGATACACCACTGGAGGATTTCGCAGAACCATCAAAAACTATGCGTAATTTAGTGCTGCTGCCATAATTCTTTACAACACAATGATGGGGGAGAACATAATGAGGTTTGTGTAACACACACTGTGAATCAATGACTTCCTCCATATGTTCCAACGATAAATATTGATTCATAAAATTGTAGTTACTGGCGCGTAATTTACGGCATTTCTCAAGTTTTCTTCCAAGGCTATAAAATCGTTTTAATGCGATTTCGTATGTGTCACCAAGCACTGACGCATCTTGCCTTAAGGGTAATCTCACAACGAACCGACCGTTTGCATCAGAAATTGTATTGACACAAAAGTATTCTTCACAAGCAATCTCCTCAGCTGACCTTTTGTCTATTTCACCATGACAGTGGTCTAGCTCTCAAAACTTAGCGACGATATTATTTAAATTTTGTTCGCACGGTTCATTGTTACTGTCGGCACTAATGTTTACACTGAGTGAGTTGTATGAAGTACTGGATGGCCTCGAAAACACCCACCCGCAAAGAGTTTTCTGCACAATAGGCCGATTAACACCTGAATCAATCTGTCCAACAGCAAGTAATTTGAAAAACAAGGCAGCACCAATCAAAATATCAACTTTCCGAGGTATGTCGAATTGAGGGTCCGCTAGTGGAGTGTTCTTAGGAATATTCCAGTCTGATGTATTGATCCTTTGCAATTGCTGCAATCCGACGAAATTTGGTACGGTGAAAAACTCTAGCAATGAACTGAAATCGTTTTGTAGTGATTGCACGGTAGCAACGGTTTTCGAAATACATCGGGATGTCGTCAAACGAATTCCACTAATAGCCACATCAGTTTTTTCTCGTCGTAAACGAAGTTGCTGGGCGAGTCTCTCTATCATGAAGTGCAACTGAGAGCCGCTGTCCAATATCGCTCGGCATTCGATTGAAGCTCCATCAGGTGATTTGACTCTGATAATAGCAGTACCCAAAATAACGTTGTTGGGTTGAGCATCTTCTTCCAGGCGGGACAATTGATGTCTAGATCTCGTTTGACCGATCAGCGACGAATGTTCGCCGGTTGTTAGAGTTTCAATTTCAGTCGACTGATGAGATCTTTGAGAGATGCCTGAATTCTTTACGTTACCGTGGAGTAGAGTATGATGGCAGCGGTTACATGTACGACACTTGCTCGATAAACAACTTTTCCATGAATGTCCCTTTCGAAGGCAATTGTAACACAAATTCAATTGCTTAGCTCTTTAGTAAATTTGGTCGGGTGGCATGCTCTTTAACCCATTGCAGTCGAAAAATGTGTGTCCGCTGCATGAATCACAAAAATTGCACTTCGCTCTCGTATCACAGTTACTAGCAATAAAACTGGTCCGCTTGGATTTATTGACGATTGAAAAACGTTTGTTGTTGGATTTTGTTTCTTCTACGAATTTTAGCGCTGAGCATCGTCGATTCAAGAAATCAGTAAACTTTTCCAAGTTGGGAATTGAGCGCTAGATTCTATGGATGATCGAGAACAGCTGGTAATTAATTCTTGCCATTTGAGCTGGGACTCAGCATCAAGCTTTGATACGAGAATGTGCAACAAGAATCCATCTGCGATATTTTTCTTTGTACCGAGGCTCAGCAAACAGCACATATGCTTGTTTATAGCATCAGTCATCTGACGCAATTCTTTAGTAGACGGATGATGAATGGATTGCACTTGAAGCAAGTCGTTGATATGCGAAGCGAAAATTTATGGCTTGTTGTCAAATCTCCTTTTTAAAAGCTCCTTTGCCTTAGAATAATTTTCTTCGGTAAGCTCAATCCCCTCTATCACTGAAGCAGCTGTACCGGTTAGTGCAGAACGAAGATATTGGAGTTTTTCCAAAGACGATAAGTGGATATTGGAGTCGATCAATTTCTCGAACATCCCAAGAAAACCTAACCACTCACTGTACAAACCCGAAAACTTGGTCGAATTCAGTTTCTGCAAGTGAAGTCTGGTTGATGAGGTTTCGGAGGCAGCGGTCAAATCCCAAATGGCGGATGCATCGACTGATTGCCTCGGGCTAAGCTTCTCGATAATTGATAGCAAGTTAGCCTTGAGTTGGCAATATCTGTCTTCATATAAGTCCCGTTTCCCAGATGATGGCTCTTCTGCGTCTAAAACCTCGAGTTGGCACTGAACAGTTTCAAAGTTTTTGAACTGTGTCTCAAGTAGACGAGTTTGCTTTCGGCCTCAAAAACGGATATATAATCCACTTTGCCATCGAGAATGGTTTTCATCCGAGTTTGCTGGGCCAAGATGACGCCACGTTGTATACGCAATTCCGATATTGCCTTTGCACTTGAAGTGACCTTGGGGTCGAGTTTTGGATTATCGTCACCGGCCATTTTGCACAATTGAATTCACTGATAGCGCGATGAATTTTCACGAAAAGTTTCAAAGATGATCACGCAAATCACAAGGGGAAATGAAAACTATGCGATTACTGATAATTGTCAAGCGAAAAACGATGAGCGATAAATGCTTTAGATAATTAATTCCGAATTATCCGGCTCGACGATAATGCAAGCGGAACAAAGGCCGAGAAAAAGGCTACAAACGAAAAGGGTAAATTGCCAATGTCCGTACCATGATAACGACAAATTTGAACAGTCCGAAGACTAATCGCAGTATTAGCATCACTCCCGATAAAAAAAAAAGATTTACTGTTGTCGTAAGTATGTACTGGGGTAATGCCAATACTGAGAGTAGCTTGTACATGATGCAAAATTATATGTATGTGTGTATGTGTATGAGGCTGGAACTAAATAGTATTGCTCGCCGCTGCTTTGTCATGAGAAGACCGGACAGGGCCTCTTTCCTATATGAGGAGACCCATTTAAATGCCTTATGAAATTTTTTGTAGTTGAAATTTAATGAGGAATTTTGTGCTGGTGCTGAAGTAAAAATATTTTCGAAGTCTAGCTATGTAAAAAGTGATTTACTATATTTTTTTATTCGCGGAAAAGCCATTTTACTCCAAGAAAACCAGCAGGAAAGGTACATCTTCTTTAAACATCCATGCATCGCACACTAGCTGCGTTAAATGCTAGAAATCTCAGAAAATAATCAAATATTTTTGATAAGAATTCCTCTCCACACTAGTAATGGGCTTCAACTATTAGATCGCGCTTTCTTCAAGTCATTAAAAATAATCTACTTTTCTGCTTACTAAAAGTACGTGACCAATAAGCTTTCGAGGAAGATTACTCGGCTGCTGTTTGAAGCCCTTCTTAGGTTAGCTTAGGGTAAGTCAGCAAACGCAGATAATTCAATAAGTGGTTCTAGAACTTGTGGAATTATTCCTTTTGAACCTATTGCGATACCAAACTATGCTTTTTGACAGAATTCATGGACTCGTCTCTTCTTTTCCAAAATGGTATGACCGGGAAATGTCACTGTTGCTGGTCCTTATAGTTCAAAAGGTGATATCGCTGCTGCTGGTACTAGCTCCTGAAGAAGCAGTTGTTATGCTGGCACTTCAAGAAGCTACGAAGATGTTGCTGTACCTGGATCTTCTGAACTGAAGAAATTTTTCATGTATTTCCCCTTCTTGTGCACCCCTTGAAGCAAGAAAATTAAAGACCTGTTTTGGAAAGTTCTTATCAAGACTTTATATTTGATACCCATATCGGCTATCCTTGATGAAATTTCTTTTTTCGGAGCCCACTCCCCTCTTTGGGGAGTCCCCTCTTCGAGGAGACCCCCCTAAAATACCTTATACAATTTTTTTTGTAGTGAAACTTCAAAGAGGGCACCACTTTACACCTGCATACAAAATTTGATGTTTCTAGCTTATATCGTTTGCGAGAAAAATTGGTGCGACATACGGATGGATGGACCGATGAACAGACAGGGTACGATTTTAATAGGGTTTTGTAAACCTTCAAAATAGAGAGGAAAAAAAAGACCGAGAGAAAATGAAAAAAGAGAAGGACAAAAAGAAGCAAGAGAGAAGAAGTGAGAATAAGATGCGAACAACGATCAACAAAAGTAAGAGAACAAAAAGAAAGAAAGAACTTACGTCATCCTTAGATTCTGAGGATATTGATATGAATACAATTTGCAACGATAATCTTTATGAAAGTGACTTGGATGAAGATTATTTTGTATGGTGGAAAGAGAACCACAACGAAACAGAACGAGATGAAGTTCGGATTAAGTTTGTGTCATGCTCCGGCTGGACACATGAATGCTGTATAATATTCAAAAATAAATGCGATTACTTCGGAAAGCGAGATTCTCGAAAGAATATGACTGAATGATTCAATGTTCTGAAAAATGTGAAAATAAATCTTACGACTAATATTTTTTAAGTAAATTGAGTTTCAAATTTGTTTATCATTTTTCACACAGTATAAAACTCTACACTAGCCACTTTTGTTGCAGTCTCTAACTTGAAAGTTTGGAATAAATAGTCCTTATACCTTATGTAACTTGTATTTCTTGTGTTTTACCCTGATTTACTATCGTAAAATAGAGGTCCATTAATCCCAATGAGTCCCGAGTATGCTCCAGAAAGATGGACCATCCTGTGAAAAAAGAAAAAATCATATCTTTCGATGTGCTTAGCGTAACACCTAAAAACGTGCTTACAATTAATCAAGGACATATGTGCATATGAACATATATTATAAAAATATAAATCTAATGTTAGATATTACAAACCCTCGGGAAAAATAGCTTTAAAAAACATGGTCCAACTACCCCGAACTTACCCTGAGAAGAAATACCGTTGTTATTGGAAAACTTTGGCACACCTTTAAAAAAAAATCTCGTCTATTGATATTGTTAATAAATTGAATAAAGTATACTTTACATGGCCTTAAACCAAATCTTGGCTGACATTTAAAGTTCATTGAAATCCTTAGCAGCAATCGTAATACCAGATAAAGTACTCCTTCTTCTTAGCGGCCAATAACAGGCATCCAACTGGTTTTAATTATCGTATATTTTGGTGAGAATCAGATGAAGCTGCTTGCTTTGCTCCACATTTGAACAAAATAATACGTTTCGTACTTAGTCGCGTCATTATACCAACGCGATAGTATGTTTCCAATCCAAGCAACCCCGTCGAACTGCCATTCGAAATTCACAGTCAGCAAATAGAGAAAGTATCTCATTACGTAGTTAATTAAAGGTATGGCTGGTGTTGGTGCTGCTCCAGCAGTTGCTCAAACACATTTACCAGCTTCTGAAATTTATTCACTCCACGAATATATTTCGGTGAATGGGTTGCGAATTTGCGAAATTTGATGAGCGAACGTTTTAACTGATTCGAAGAACAGGTGAGCGGAAAATGGTAAAGCTTCAAGGAGGTGCTATAACCCTTTTACGACTGGCATTTACTCTGCCAAAATTAATAAGCAAATAATTGCAACGAGAGTGTTAGTTGAGTGATGCAGCAACTCAAGCAAATTACGAGTATATCAGTATGCACCCAGTATAGCATTTGAAGTGCATGTTACTCAATCAGACTAGAATTAGAATTAGCGTGAGAGTGTTACTTAGTTGAATATATTCGTACATGATATACCCATGCATGTTTTTGCTCCAATTTTTGTAGCAAGATAAAGTAGTGACCAACTAAAGCCCTATATTGTATATAAAAGCTACTTGAAGTTTATTCCGATTAAAACAATTCTCCGTTCCACCCAAAAATTTCATCAAATAGTTTACAATATGAAAACAAATTAGAGATAATCTTCTAGCACAAAACTATTTTTCACCCCCCAGCACCTTCAATGAATATCAACTTAATATGAAAAGTGAATAAAAACGGTTCGTTACAAAATTATGTGAAATTTTCGTTTGTAAGGAAGGTAGATCCGGTTCGACGAAAAACTTTCCACTCCGCTCAGAACTACTACCAAACCTAATGACTTCTGTGTCTAGAAGGAATTTTCTTTACGGTTGATTTTAACTGAAAAGTAACGAACATTAGCATTTCCATTTACGGAATGAGGAAAGTTTTCTCGTCGCTACTTAGCGGTGCCTTAATAATGAGCCATGTTGAATACTAAATTGATACTTGTTAAATATGCAAAATAATTTATAAGGCGATTAGTGGTTTCACTTACAAAATTAGATTATTTGAAGCTAATTTTCATAAAAGGAAAGTTCGGGTTCAAACGGATGGAATAATACGATAAATGAGCTTATTGTTGAAGGTTAACTTTGCTTTGGCTTATAAATAGGCTGTCTAGTCCTCTTTTTTATGGTTTTGGAAAACAATGTTATTAAAAGCTATTGAGATTGGAACCTATTTGCCAGCTTAACCGTATTTTCACGCAGAACAGCAAGTTTACTCAGAGCTAAATATAAATTAAGAGATATTGCAACATAAGAATGGACACCCTTACAAATTTCCTATAAGATCTAAACTTTTGAGAGGTCAGGTCGTAAAGCTATGTAGTTTGTCTTTGTAAAATTTTTTTAACAATGCTTTAAAAGTCGGTCCATCAGCATCTTAAAGTATGAAAATGTAGCGATGTCCTTGTCGATTGTTTAATTTTATGTATCGATAACTTTCAGATTATACGTTGTTTGTATTCACATTAAACTACATCTAAAGTCACTTGGACTGCTAAACCAATTACGTGTACGGTTTTTGGCTCATGGCTGTACCATATTTGTGGCTGATGTAGAATTGAAAAATGCCCATCAGCACTTTTATTTGATAACTTTATTCTTTTCGTACTCCCCTGATCGAATACTAACGACTAAGTAAGTAATTTTTAACAAGTGAACTTACCCAGCTCTGTTTTTTTATAATCTTCTTTTTCTTCGACTTTTTTTTGGTAGCACTACAGCCCCTTTCGGGCCTTCGCTTAGAGATAGTTAGAGTATCTCATTGTCATGATCGAATGTATCGGCACACCACAAGATGATTTATTTATTTATTTATTAATGTTGCCATTAACAGAGTTACTTCTTATACAAATGGTGAAGTATATACTAAGAAATACACAAAATTAACAAATTAGTAAACTAATAAGTTTTTGTTTAAGTAAATAAAGAGAACGAGGAAAAGGACCAATTTGTAGACGATCATGATTGCGAGGTAGCCTTAGCAGTGGAGAATGGAAGTACGGGTTAATCCGAGCAAAAGGTACAAGAAAGATACTAGCATTTCTACCCGAGCGCAGAATTAGCCTATAATAAATTCGAGAATCAAGATTTGTATCCGTAAGGCGGTTATATATTTTAAAGAGAAGACATTCATCAAGTATCAATCTGCGAATCCAAGAGAAGGAATCTGAAGGAAGGACAGGCGATTTTCGTAGGTTGCATAATAGTACAGTAAATATAGCACAAAAAAATAGGTTTGGTCTAAGAAATGACCTACTGGGATTTGACTTGATAAATCGATAGGGAGGCATAAAAAAAACCTTATGTTCAGATTTCCGAAGTGATCCCCCCCTGCTTTTGTAAAATCCAAAAACATTTTGAAACGCGTTTTTCTCGGAATCTATGGGTTTTAGAGAAAAGTTTATTGGACAAAAAATGTTCAGGACACTGTTATCTACATTTTATCTCATCGGAGCAAAGTCGTCCGACTTAAAATACAAAAAGTAGGTGGTGCTAAAGTATCAAAAAAGTGGTTTTTTGGCGTTTTTAATAAAAAAAAATTATTTTTTAATAATAATGTAAATGGGAAAGTTGTTTGTCATAAAATTATCTACAATTTTTGTTCAGACAATTTTTTTGTAAAACTTACCGTTAACGAGCTGGAGCTTGCCAAAGTGTGAAAGTCGTACATTTATGTGCCGCGCCGATGCGTGTATTCCATTCATTTTATCGAAACATTATTTTTCGATTAAAAGACCGTAATGTTTACTTAATATTCTCATTTTTAACAATAATTTTGATAAACAATTAATGATAGTAACCTTTTAGTACTGCTTGTTGTAAACGGTCAACATTGAATTAAAACAAATATAACTGAAGGTAGTAGTAAAAGATTCACACAAAATGTGACGACTAATTTTTTTTTTAATTTAAAATTTCGTAACTATTTATTTATTAATTTCAAGCATTAAACTTTACATTGTGTGATTTTATTATGACAGAAATTTAACTGGTAATACTTGCAACGAATTTTTTCCCCGATGACGCGTGCAATTTCACGAGTAAGTCTTTCTTTCTCATCTTTCACATTTTTCTTTCGAGAGGCGTAAAATGCATCTGACAGTAATTTTTGTCCAGCTTCACTTTGAAAAAATATGACATTTCCTACACCCATTACATTGGTCATGATAATCTTATCCTTATAATGTTCCTGTAATCGTAATGTGACAGTGTGTATAGAAGGCTGATCATCTTCGGGAATTAGTTTAAGGAGGTCCTTTATGGCGAATTGACATACATCCCGATTTTCAGCGATGAAGGAAAAGATAATTTCCATGACTTTATCGACTTTTGTTGTTGGACGTCCAAGTTGTTGGCCACATTCATTATTCCGTCTTTGAAGATTTATATAACATTTCCTACGGTACCGAGCTTTCGCTTGTACCAAATCGACATCTTTTATCTTATCTCTAATAAGCTTACTTTGTTCATCCTTTCGGGGTGTTAACATCTTCATCAGGGTATCATGAACAGAAGATCCTTTCACTTCACAAGTGTCCTTTAAGAAGTTTTGTCCTTTGCAGCCGCATAGAAAACATACGTTTGGATTCAAGACTGGGACGGTTGGTTCCGACTCCGTTGATGGGCCAGGCTCGGGTTCATCGTTTTCCTCGTCATCCTTTCGAATTCTGAAAACAATTATTCTCAATTTAACTTCAAAATAATTGACAGTGATTTAACACTTAAAGCTGGAGGGAACATTTTGTACCACTCTTTTCAATCAACATGGTACTTATTGTTTTTGTCTTTGTCTTACTTCCGCTCCGGCCTGCCTGTCCAGTGTTAATCACAGATTAACAAATTGACAAAAGAATAAAAAATTATGTAGCGTTTTTTTCAAATTAAAAGTTTGCAACATGGGCTTCAATGCGCTTTAATTTTGAATCAAAGTAGTTTTTAACAATTTATTGATTGCTTTATGCATTTGTTTGTCAAGTAAAATTTATAAAAATTAGCCGGAATGTAACTGTCTATCATGTCTATTATTTATCAAATTTAAATAATTAAATTGCAATGAAATTTAAATAAGTCTTTGTTTATTATAAGTACAGTTTTTACGAAATTTAAAGTTTTTAGGGTTTTGTACTAAAATACAAAACCCTATTGTAATCGATTTTGTATGTCCGTCTCATTCATTTTACGAATTAAGTTATCGTTATCGTATTGGTAAATATTTATACTGTTTTTTTTATTAAGTTTTGATAAGAATTTTTATTGCATATAAATACCTTCTCCACTCTTGTCGAGCAGCAGCAGCTGCAGCACAACGTGAATCTGAGTAACGCTTATGGCAATGGATGTGGACCACGACCGCGTTGCTTTCATTTTCAAGAAATTTTTTGGATGTCAGAATCACCTCTGATTTTGCTTGCTCTTATCAGCGTCTTTCGAGCTTTTGGCCAAACGGTGCTCTTATCATTCACATCAACACTTTTCTCACAAACGAAACACACTCCCATTTTGAGAGAGCAAAGTTTAGATGCCTTTACTCTTCAAAACGGGCTTAGGCAGATGCTAGAAACCGGTCCATTGTCCAAACTATGCCGACCGGCCCGGCGAAAGTGAAAGGAACCGTTAACTATGCTGCACTGCATCTTTTTGTCTACAGCTCGTTAACGGTAAGTTTTACAAAAAAATCGTTCAAACAAAAATTGTAGATAATTTTATGACGAACAACTTTTCCATTTACATTATTATAAAAAAATAATTTTTTTTATTGAAAACGCCAAAAAACCACTTTTTTGATACTTTAGCACCACCTACTTTTTGTATTTTAAGTCGGACGACTTTGCTCCAATGAGATAAAATGTAGATAACAGTGTCCTGAACATTTTTTGTTCAATAAACTTTTCTCTAAAACCCATAGATTCCGAGAAAAACGCGTTTCAAAATGTTTTTGCATTTTCTCAAAAGCAGGGGGGGGGGATCACTTCGGAAATCTGAAGTTAAGTTTTTTTTATGCCCCCCTATCGATTTATCAAGTCAAATCCCAGTAGGTCATTTCTTAGACCGTAAATGCTATATTTACTGTACTATAAGGGATTTTGAATTTGAAAAATAGAAAACGGGTGAACTTCCTCTGGACAGATTCAAGGAGAACAATCAGATAATCATTGTGAGGTGACCAAATTTTTGAACAGTATTCAAGAAGAAAACGTACGATACAGATAAATAGTTTGATAGTAGACTTAGGGTTAGAAAAAATAGAAGTATGCCTAAGAACAAAACCCAAAACACGGGAAGCTCTAGTGACTAAGTTTATAATGTGAAGGTTAAATTTGAGCTTTGGATCGAAGATAACCCCTAAGTCTTTCACCTGATCCACTACTGTTAGAGGAGTTTGATTCAGTAAATAGGAATGGGATATTGATGAACTTTTCAACGAAAACGACATTTTGTGGCATTTTGGTACATTTAAATTCAAAAGGTTAGCCTTACACCAAGAAGCCAGAGATAACAGATCGTTTTGGAGAATATGACAGTCAGCAGGTGAGTTGATTACTCTGTAGATCTTCAAATCATCCGCAAATAAGAGACAGGAAGAGTTAAACACCGATGGGAGATCATTGATAAACATGGTGAAAAGGAACGGACCTAGGATGGAACCTTGTGGAACTCCAGAGCAGGGATGAAATGACTTAGAAACTTCTAGAAGCTAGGTATGAAGTTAACAATGACAGAACGGAGCCACCCACACCATAATTGCAATTGCTGCAATTTGCAAATAAGAATGTCATGGTTGACAGTGTCAAATGCCTTAGAGAAATCAGTGTATATAATATCCACTTGAAGACTGTCATTTAAGGCTACCGCCACAGTGTCAGTAAGTTCCAAGAGATTGATTATGGTAGAACGATTTGGCACAAAACCATGCTGCTCAGGAGCTATTTGGAAACAAAGAGAAGAATGGAGCTAGGTATGGAGGTGGACAATTCGTTCTAACATTTTAGAAAAGGATGAAAGTTTTGAGATAGGGCGGTAATTCTCCACCATGGTCGGGTCACCACTTTTGTGTATTAGAGTAACATTAGCAATCTGGCATGTGACCTGTTGTCAAACTTAGATTGAAAAGCAATGAAAGTGGAAAGCTAATGGTAGATGCTAATGCTTTAATAATGAAATTAGGAATGCCATCCGGCCCAGGTCCAACGTTAGGATTAATAGAGTTGATAATAAGTTCAACTTGAAGAGGATTCGTGACTATCGAGGTGATAATACGCAAAGGCAATACGGAAAAAGAGGAAGGTATAGAAGTCTTGTTATATGAAGAAAATGTAGAGGAGATAAAGGTGGAGAATAAGTTAGAAATTTCAGAAGGGGAAGAAGCAGTCTTGCTATTCCACTGAAAAAATTTGGAAATGCACTTGAAGATCTTTGAGCTTTAACAAAAGACCAAAAGGGCTTAGTTTGGTTGGAATGAAGAGACTTTTCGATATTGTCATAATATGCTCTTTTGGCTCTCAGAACCTCCATATTGGCAATTGACCGATACCTAACAAACTCCTGACGATAATCAATTGTTCCATGAGCTTTCCACAATTTATGAGCTTTATCCTTATTTTTAATGGCTTCCTTAACATGCCTCATAAACCAGGGAGGATTAGCACCTGCTGAGGAGGCATAAAGTGGAGTGAAGTTATGGTTACTAATAAATAGAAAGGAATAGAATTTTGATATTGCTTTTACACAATCCAAGTCAGCAAAGAAACTTTGCCAGTCAATGGTAGAAATATGCGTGGAAATTGAATGGAAATCGGATTTGTAAAAATTGAACCTAGGCCACGTACGAGTTTTGCATCGTGCTAGATATTTCAAAGAAAGGACCATAGAGAGGGGAGGGTGAAATGAGTCAGTGTCTACATACGGAACCGCCAACCGAGATACAGAAAGATGTTGATCAGCAACGTTGGAAAGCACTAGATCCAGCAGTTTGTCGTTAACATTATGTACAGAATGAAATTGAGAGACAGAGAGAGAGCAGTCATTTAAAAAAGAGGAAAGAACGATGGATAGATTATTCGTAGAAGACGGAACTGATGCAGGAAAAGGTGACGAAGAAACTGAGGGCGAGTTGAAATCTCCACAAATTAATAAAGGGGAGTCTGGGGAGAAGGAGTCAATGTAAGATGAAAGCTCATCAAAGAGCGTTTCATATGGAGGAATTGAAGAGTTACAAGGAACGTAAGTAGAGGCAACAAGAAGAAACTTACTGTGCGAGGTTTGGACTTTCACAAGAATACATTCTATAGGAGAAGATGGAGAGAAATTCGAACAGGCTGAAGCTGACAAAGGCTTCTTAGTAGCTATCAAGACACCCCCGCCATCCATTTACGATGAAGCTGTGATGTCTCGATCCCGTCTAAAGATATTGTGTTCAGTCAAAAGTTCATTATTAAGGATACTTCCATTCAACCACGTCTCTGTAACACAGGTGATATCATCCGACGCGGTAAAGCAAGACGTATTAAAAATATTTAATTTGGTCCTTAGTCCCCTAACATTTTGATAATAAATTTTAATGTTATTAAAGCTAATATGTACTATTTTCTGGCGTGAACCGAAGGAAGCGAAGTCTTTTTAACAGGTACGAATGGTTTCACTAGTGTACCAGGAAGCCAGAACTCGGGACGGCATACAGAACAAATGCCCGGTAGAGCTGTAAGTTTAAAGGAGGATACTACTCGATCCGGCAGATTTTCCTTTGTAATCTTAGTACAGCTTATGATTCCATTTAGATTTCCAAGTTTCGCTTAAATAAAGTTGAGAATGTCGTCTACCGAAGTTTCATATGCTAGTCTCGAGATGAAAATTTGATTGGGTGGAGCAACAATACGGTATAATTGATTGTTATTAACACCTGCAGGAGACGTTGAACGACCAGGGTCACTGTTATCGATAATTGGAATTACAATTGGATCGCTTCCAGGACCATCAAAAGCAGGTTTATCAATAGGAAGAATGCAGTCAGCATGGCTATTGCTTGGGTTATTAGACCCTGCAGGAGATGGATACGTATTTTTAGAATATTTCCTGCTTCTGGTTTGATTGTTGAGATGACTGATGACGTATTCTGCACGGCATTGAACTCAGCACTAGCTGTAAATTGCTCGAGATTCGAAGACGAAAATTTGTTCTGCAACGAGCGCTTTGTAGCGATGGATGGTGTTGAACCCAACTTCGAAATCGAAATATCACAAGCTACTGATGAAGATGACGATGAAGGGACAGTTTGTTGCAGCAATAAATCTACCTCAGAGAATGCACTCGCGCATTTAATTTGAAGGATAGTGAGTTCCTCGCTGAGAGTTTTAATAGATTGATGGGCCACACGTAGGCCAGAAATATAGTCCAAAGTAGGCTGTCTCCGACAGATATCGCAGTACCATTGCAGGCCATTGTCCGTTTCGTTTATAAGGTCAGCTATGGTACTTTTAACTTCAGATACACCGAGTGAAAGGAACGATCGCAATGCCCAGAACAACGGACCATAGGAGATTTGTCGTTTATATATTGACACTTCAAGAAACTCGGAAGAGAATTTAAAAGGAAAAAGCGGAAAAAGAGAAACAAACAGATTTCTTTTAGGGTTAAGAGTTTCTAGGGTTAAATTAAGTTAGTTGATTAAGTTGCCTATCTCTTGGCGCAACAAAAATTATAAATAAAAAGTTCAATAAAAAATTCACTCGATCGTTAAAGTTCACTTGATCACTAACAAAGTCAACAAATTACTTTTTATGGAATTGTTTGCAGCTACATATAAATGAGTTGCATATTTTGAATAATAATTTTTCTGAAAAATTATTAGAGAAGAAAAATGTTAGAAGAAGGTGGTTTCGACGTGTGCACTAATTCTCCTCAGGCCATCACTCTTACATACACACCGGTGATGGCGACCACTATGCTCAGAGGTGAGGGAGTTAATTTTTAATTTTTCTACTTATGCAAACTCAATATGTTTTTGTATCCGCAAGTTATATTCAAGGTAAATTTCTCTTGTAAGTACTTATATTAGCTAAACTTTTTTTTTAATTGGATCATTTCACCCTTTTCACATCAACTTAATGTAAATCTATACGACAAATTTGCTCTACATTTGAAGCTTATCTAACGTCGCGCGGATATCGATCACTCTTTCGGATGGCTCCGATAGCTTTTTAAATTACTTTTTATGGAATTGTTTGCAGCTACATATAAATGAGTTGCATATTTTGAATAATAATTTTTCTAAAAAATTATTAGAGAAGAAAAATGTTAGAAGAAGGTGGTTTCGACGGGATTGCTCGACAGTCCATTTCGGATTATGTGAGCCCGGTTGACTTAGTAGCAAAAACAGATGGTTCAAAAAGACTTTGCGTTGACTATCAAATATTCAAAGACAGGTATCCGCTACCACTGATTTAAGTACAGCTGGACAGGCTGCAAGGTGAGCAAGTGTTCAGCATTTTTGGTTTGGAAAAAGGGGCCTTTTCAGATACCAGTCGCGCTATCATTCGGTCTTTGTAATCCACCAGCTATTTTTCAAAAATTCGTGAATGCCACATTTTGGGAGCTTATTTGCAAAGGTATCGTGTTGACCTACATGGACGAATTGATCGTGCCATCAGAAGGTTATGGGGCCGGACTAGAGAAAGTAAAGCGTGTATTAAAAACTGCGAGCGAGACTAGCCTTATCGTGAACTGGAAAAATGTGCATTCTTTCAGACGAAAATTGAATTTTTGAGTCACATCATTGAAAATGGACGTGGCCACCCAAGCGAAAGAAAAATCAAAGCTGTTGCAAAGTTTCCGATACCGAAAGATGTTCGACAGGTTCAGGGGTTTCTTTGTTTAATCCGATATTTCTGAAAGTTCGTACCCTTACATTCTCTTATAGCTTGACCGCTGTCAAACTTGTTGAAGTCGAATGTAAAGTTCAAATTTGGTGATGTCCAGAATGACACTTTTATACGCCTTTAGATTATTTTGACCAGTCAGCCAGTTTTGAATCTATACTGCATAGGTGCAGGTATGGAACTAGAAACTAATGTGTTGAAGCATGGTTATGGGGCGTTGTTTTTTTTCAGAGGAATAGTGAAGACAATGCATTGCACTCAGTACATTATGCTAGCAGTAAGACTGTAAGAGTTCCCCAAGCTATGAACTCGAGGTAGTTGCGATTTTAAAAGCGCTCAAGAAGTTCCAGACATATTTTTTTGCGATTCCTTTCAAGCTTGTTACTGATTACCGTGCGTTTATTACTACTATGAATAAGCGAGACCTTTGCGAGATGGGCACTTCAGTTAGAAGAATTTGCGTATAGCCAGGCAAAAGCATGGCACATGTTTACGCGCGTAGCCGCAACCCGCTGCTAACGTGCATCGATCGAAGAGGAATTGTTCCCAAGATTGAAAAAAGCTCAGCAGGAAGATGCAGAAATCCGAAGAATATTTGAGCTGACAGACAAGGACAAAGCTCAAGGTTACATTGTTTGCGGAGGTGTGCGGCTGCGAGATGATAATGGGAACCTACGACCTGTAGTTCTAAATGTGATGTAGATGCAAGCTATTAAAATAGGACACGAGAGAGGTCACTTCTCGGCGAGCAAAACGTAGGCCCTCGTGAAGGAAGACTATTGGGTGTCAAGTGTTGGTCTTAAAGTCGAGAAAGTGATTCGCAACTGTGTAAGTTGGGTATTGGCAGAAACGAACCAAGGATGATAAGAGGAATATCTAAATCCCATCGATAAAGGTGAAATCCCTTTGGATACTATTCACATCAATTATTTGGAGCTTTGGCAACGACAAGGAAAAGTTACCGACACATCTTTGTCATTATTGACAGCTTTTCAAAATTAACATGGCTATACGCAACTAAATCGACAATGTGCATGTGCTGATTACAACTGAAATCCCGAGTGCGAACGGTCAAGTGGAGCAGGTTCACCCATCCCGTTGCTTACAAAGATGTCTGTGCCGCAGCTGGAAGAATGGTACGAATATCTAAATATGGTCCGGCTGTACTTGAATACAACTCCCAACAGAAGCATCGACACGACACAATTTTGTTTGCTTTTTGGAATCCACGCGCGTATTCGTGAAGATCTTAATACTCACAAGCTTGTCGAAAACGAATGGATGAACGCTTTTGACGAGAACTGGGATGAAATTCAGTTTCAGGCCAAACTCCGACGTGTTTTTAATAAGAAAATAAAAGTCGCAAATGTTTATCGAGAAGGCGATTTGGTAGCTATTCGTCGGAACAAAAGGTATACAGTTCGCAAAATCGGTAAACACGGAGGATCCTTGCAAACATCAACGACCACTGATCACATGAAGTTGTGGGCATACGACGGAAATAGTAACGACTTAGAGAGACGGTGATTATAAAGTTCACAATGATAAAGAAGACATCCGAGGACGTATTTCATCGCAGGAGGGCCTAATGCAGGAAGCAAATAACAAAGCAACCAAGCGATAGAGCTGAAAGTCAAGATTTATTATTCGTCAATGCCAGTTGACTTTTCTATGTCTAATTAATAATTCGCAAACTAAATCGTTTTAAGTTTGATCTAAGCCCAAGTGTTTTCCTCAGTCGAAAGGACAAGCTGATCCTATATATATATATATATATATATATATATATATATATATATATATATATATATATATATATATGCACATATATATATATATATATATATATATATATATATATATATATATATATATATGTATATATATATATATATATATATATATACATATATATATATATATATATATATATATATATATATATATATATATATATATATATTGTCGCGTCTTATGGTCTGCGGCCAATAATCTTAATGTTCTGGGAATTTGAAAACCCACTATCTTTTACATTAAGCCAAAGAGTTTATATACTAAGAATGCACTATCACTAATTTCACTATTTTTACAAAGATTTATTCAGCTCGGCTTTATATAGAGTCTCTAGCCATTCAATCCATTTCTCGTATATTGGCAAACTAACTGTAATATTTGGATTCAGGAAAAGGTCCTGCGATGTCACTAAGGTCTTGTTAACACCAAGGTGGCCTCCCGAGGATTCTTCGTGCATTTCCTTAACCATATCGTGGATTCGGCTTTTAGGAAGTGTAGTTTGCATCCCATAGAAGCTGCCATCCGCCGTTTCCAATTTCTGCTTGAGTACGCCACCCTCCACCTGAAGGGAGTTCCATTGTGCCCAATAACTTGGCGCCATGCATCGAAACGTCCTTCCACTCAGGTCGCCCAGTCGCTTCCTTCCATACGAGCGATGGTCCGATGTCTTCGCCGGCTAGCTGGGCATTTCAAATCTCCTCCAATCACCAACCGTCATCAGATTCGGTCGTTATCACTCACAGATCAACGGTCAGTTCCTTTTCCTAAATTCGTCGGCAATACTTGCAATTAGCTGGACATGGATGACGAGATAGGGCGTCAGCATTTCCATGAGCTCCCCTCTTGTGAAGTAGTTGTTGTCTCACTAGGTCTGGTTGGATAATCGATCAGGTTGCATCAGTTTCGATTGTTATGGTAGAATGTTCTTCGTCAACTTGACCCGGAAGGCATAAGTTTGCTTCTCTACGATGTTATCTTGATTCGGTGATGGGGGTGCTGGGGACGTCGATCTTCCTACTATCCGCCCGACGGAGTTAGCCTCTTCGGTTTGATTGGCTTCCGTTCTAGGCTCCTGAGCCAGCTCGGTTTCCTTCGCTTCTTGCGGTCTCTTTGCAGGTGACCTTTCTCACCACAATTCAAGCATCTGGGCAAACCATTTACCTGAGGCTCTCACTTATTTTCCACACGCTCGCCCTGCACTCGCCTGCTACTACCTCATGAACCCGGGCAGTGGTACGAGCCACATTTTTCGCTGCCTCAAAACTCAGACTATAAGCTAATGCGTCCTTAATCGTTTGCTTTTGAGCCAAACGCACTACTTGTTGCAATTTATGGTCCTCTAAGGTGCTGATGAATGCTTCTTTTGCTGCGTCATCTCAATGTTCAATGTCTTGGGCTAGCTGCTGTAAGCTTTTGCCAGGTTTTGCATGTGATGCCGTAGCTGTGACCGATAAATCTGCTTCTGATGATCGCCTCCATTGCACAAGTTGAGTGCATCCATTATAGCAGCCGAGTTTGAGTGCAACTCAATGGGGATAGTCTGCAAAAGTAAGAATTAATACAGTTGTTCATTCCTGCTCGTTCCAGTGATTTGTCCTAGCGGTGGCTTCAAACTGGATTTTGTAAATGCTCCAGACCGTTTTCCCGTCGAATATTGGTGCTTGCACATTTCTGGATGAGCTTTGCGCTGCGGTTGTAAGTGGGGCTGGTAAGGTGCTTACTTCTGCCTTCGCTGCTTCCAATTCCTTTTTCACTTTTTTAATCTCATGGTTGATTCTCTCCTCAACCTGGCTGACCTTTCCTCGACCTGGTAAACTTTTTCCTCGACGCATTTAATTTGTTTGTTCAGACGACTGAGCTCCGCTTTTATTTCGGTTGTCTGTTTTTGAAAATCTGCCTTGATTTCGATCGCTTGTTGGTCCAGCTTCACTGAATGTTCATTTAGCTTCGCTGACTGTTCGTTTAACTTCGCTGATTGTTCATCTAGCTTCGCAGTTAAACTGGATGACTGTTCATTTAGCTTCGCTGATTGCTCATCTAGCTTCGCAGTTAAACTGGATAAGTGTTCATTTAGCTTTGCTGATTGTCCATTTAGCCTTTTAGTTAAATAAAAAGTCTGTAGTCGCTGCTCTGGCTGCATCAGCATCAACGTTTGCATCAGTGCATCTTCTAGGTCGTTAGATTTTGGCATTTCTACTTCTCCCTTAAATGTTAGCTTCGTTGTATTTTTATTATTTCGGATTTTATTTTTTTCCACCAGTTTCTACGTTAAATTTCACTATAGTGCACTTTAAAAATGGTTAAAAGTTTTCACTTCCAAAATTTTTCTTTCTCACTTCTTGACCCCACTATCGCGAATTGTGGTCCGCCAATAATTTGAATGTTCCGGGAATGTGAAAGCGCTGCAGTGATCATGCTTGGTCGATTCTTGTGCTTTGGAGTACATTCATTTATTCATCGTAATGTAGTTAATAGTTGCGACAACAGTTGCAACAGTGGTTCGCAGAAATGTTTGGACATGTAGCACTGCCCCCACCTCAGTCCTTTCAGCTCCGAAAAGATGTGTCGCCAGTTGTAGCCAAGTCTCGCTGGATGTAATATGGGGCAAGAAGGTCCAGGTGCACGATTTTCAGTTTGGCTCTCGGCTTCCGGTGCTCCTGTATGCGATATACGACGTCGTTGACTCACTTTGTAGCCCGGTATGGTCCCGCCCAATCATGCTGCAACTTCAGAGACCTGCTCTTCCGCGTTGTGGGTTATATGGCCACATCAAGTCATCTTGCTGAAAGCCCGTAGAATTTGCCTTTAAATCATACCTGGTCTTCATGCGGTCAGTAGCCGATTTGAAGTGTTTTCGCACTGTCCGATGCATCTGGGTCAACCGTTGACTTAGCTCACTTGCGTACTCCAAGATCGTTTGGGCTTTCTCAGGGAATGTTCCGAACTTTATATCAGCCGGCAGACGAATAGTCTTTCCGAAAATGACTTTGGCTGGGACTTTGCCCGTTGATGCACATTTGGTAGCTCTATATGCCATGAAAAATAGTGAGATGTGTCGCTCCCAATCCCTGTGGTTCTCGTCAACCAAACGTTCGACCATTCCATCGGGTTGGGGATGTAACGGTGTTGTCCTCGTTTTCCGTATTCCCAGTAGCGCGCACATTTCGCAAAAAACCAGTGACTCAAAGCTTTGCCCGTCAATGCATGTTCGGCAGCTCTATACGCCATCTTGATTAATGGGATCTGCCAGTTCCAGTGCCTTTGGTTCTCTTCAATCATCTTGGTCAAGTTTTTATTGAGCGTGCCGTTGAAACGTTTGACCATTCCATCGTTTTCCGTATTCATATATATATGGAACTGGCATATATATATATATATATATATATATATATATATATATATATATATATATATATATATATATATATATACATATATATATCTATAGTCTGGTGCTATCACGATGGAACATCACGCCTTTGTGATTGGCCAGTCCAGGGTGTTTTTTCTAGTTTTCTCGATTCTATTTCGATAATTAACGACAGTAGACATTTGAATCGATAGTTTGGTTTCTTGGAAGCAGCTCAAAGTAGACTATACCCTTGTTATCCCACAGCACTGAAAGCATAATTTTCTTTTGGTGAATATTGGCTTTGTATGTTGATTGTGGAAGCTCATCTTGCTTGTTCGGCGATGGTTTTTGAACGACGTTATCGTAAACAATCAATTTTTCTTCATCCTTGATGGTTTTTATTAGAAATGGATCATTTTGGCTACGATTCAGCAAAAAGTCGCAAATGTTGATGCGTTTAGTGAATTGGATTTCCTTTAATTCGTGAGAAACACAAACAACCAGTTTGTTCACGTAACCAAGCTGCTGTGAGTGCAAGTAAAATGTTCATTTCGATATGTCCAGCTTCTTTGATATCTCTCGAGTTGTAATACGCCGGTTAATTTCGGTTAACACTTTGTCGTCATCAGTAGTGGTTGGATGACCAGTGTGTGGTGCATCTTGCACATTAAAATTTCCAGAACAAACGCGGGCAAACCAACGCTGACATTGGCGTTCAGTAAAGCAGCCATCATCATAAGCTTCACAAAATTTCTTTCAAACTAGCAAAGGATTTTTGGCCGTCCGGAAGTAAAACAATAAAATATGCCGATAATGCTCTCTTTGATTGTCCATTTTCAAGTTTACTTTTAACCAACTTGTTGTTTATTAATGACACTCAGTTTTTGACTGAAGATAGTCTAGAGTCTTTAAAATTGTATATAATAATATACGAGTAAGCCACACGATCAATACTACATGAAATATGCAGCTCACGGCATGAATTATCGAGCAATCCAATATATCCTGAATGTTGAGAATGCATTCGATGAGTGACATCAGTAAAGGTAAAACAACATGGCAGCCGTTAAAAATAAGTGTATTGAGTAAATTTATGCATTGAAAGTACATGCTAATAACTCTTGACTAACACATACATTTTATAATAATAAAAAAAATCTTTTTGATGGACTCAGTCATATCAAATAAAATAGAAGTCAAAATTTACTCAACTTTGTTAGTAGTAATAGTAGGAATTGTTAATTTAGCATTATCCTCAGTAAACACATATGGGATCCTTATTTAAGTTGTAATGTAAAAGGTCCCAATATTCTGTAATTATTAGTTAAACCAAATTATATTTCGTTACAGCCTTTGAATTTTCTCCGATTACAGCAAAAACAATCTTTTGTATGATTTTTCTACTTTTTGAGCTTTCCAACGAACTAGGCACTACACTAATGACTAGATTTTCATTTCTTTCAGCAAATGATGCGCTTCTTGGAAAGCGAGTATATATATTTGTTGTAGATGTCGTACAAGTTTTCTTGGTTTATTGATTGTGTAGAAATACATAACCCTTCTGACATGAGCGTAATTCTGTCTCTTCAACTTGTTTGAGTTATGAAACGTATTCGTTTAAAATCCAAAAGTTACGTAGTTTGGTGGAGGGACACACGACCAAAGCATGATACGGACCATATTACCTTCTTGAGTGCCGATAAAGGCGATCAAAAGACTGCAGCAAGCCATTTTTTTTCATGTAACCACCCGGGCAAAATTTAAATATCATATTAAATTACCTGCCAAAAAATTAATTGAACGCTGGGGAGAATCACTCGAGCAGACAAACTTTTTCTCTGTTTTATTTATGTTTATGCTCTGCCTTCACCGCCGGCAGCTTATTCTCGACGCAACATCTCGCCAATTTCCCATAACTCACATATTGCACTCACTAACCGCATCCCAAACAATCATAATAAAACCTTCACCATGCTTAAGATTAATGGAACCTTTTTTATCAAAAGGAAAAAAACCTTCGCCACGAAATATATTGAAGCGCAACATATTTACATTTTTCTCCGGAAGTACGCAAACTTAGCATGGCGGGAACAACGCTAGCAAGCACCAGTCCTAATCCAATATTTTCTTTGCAGATTACTTTTGCGAAAAGTGGGAAAACAAAATGGCGCATACGCTGGGTATGATGAAGAAGACATAGTAGAATATATAGCCCGTCTGACCCATCTCACGGTTCAGGTGAAAACGTGCACCGTTTAATATTCAGCATGCGTGGATTTCATTTTTCCCGTTGGCCTTTTCGTTCAAAGGAAAAATTTCTCTCCAGTTGAATCCAATACGGCCGGGATGATTTCGAATTCTTGTTTCGTTGTTGTCCTTATTGTTCGCTCCCTGCATCTTTCTCACAGTTACTTAACTTTTTCTTGTTTTGCAATCCGGGGGTCATATGCGTGGGAGGCTTTTGAGAAAGAAATTTAGAGTTCTAGGAGGAAACGGAATGAAAATGAGGAATTGTTCCAAAGAAAAGCTCCATATTCTTGGACAATGGTAAAATTAAAATTTCTTATTCTTCGGTTTCTTTGAATTATTCTTTGCCATATGAATTTTTCAATACGAAGCCTTTCAACAGTTCTGAAGCTTGTTGCAAGATTTTCAAACCCGCTTTGAAAGATGATACCGATTGTTTGTTTCAATCTACCGCTTTTCTCTGTGAAGAGTGTTTTCCAAAACCAGATTACAAATTAACCAGAACCTAATATAAAAAAGTTTGATTTAAAAAAAACATTCCGGTATATGGTTCAAATTCTGAAAAGAAACTACTGGAATGTTCAAAGCCGGAAAATAATTTGAAGTTATTGCTTAATTTATTTATTCGCATTTTTTGTAGATACTTTTATTCACGATTTGAATGGAACTGCATTTTCCACCAAATTGTCTTTTCCAGCTGAACGTTTTTCATCCTCGTCATCATTCGTCCTAGTTTCAGTTGTTTATTCAAGATGAAGTTTTTCTTGTGTTTTGCATCAAAATGCAAATTGAACGAAAGGAAATTTCATGCTGATGTTGTAAACTGCCAATTTATTAGCATGTGATGTAATGTTTTGTGCCATGCTTCCGAACCGGAAGTGAAGACTGCAAAGAGGAGGATGAAATGTCCAGAGGATAATGTTGTTGGATTGTAAGTTTGCTTAAGTCTTGTGAAAAGAAAGTTTAATGAATTTTTGATGAAATGTCCAAAGTTTCCCTTCATGATAGAGTCTCGTCAATGGTAGTGTAGAGTACAGCCATTCTGATAGTTTTATAAGTTTGCATTATTGGTCTGCTGGACAAACAAGAACTTATTAAAAGTTTATCAACGGTAGGAGTATAGTCAAGAAGTAAATGTATGTATTCAAAATCATATACTTTCTTTTAAGCTTGCAAATATAATAGAAACTAATTTATAGTAGATGTTTTGCTGTAAATAGTTCTTTTATTTGGAAGCACTCCGTGATCAGCAATCTCGTTAGGGAGAAGATTAGCAAGCGTCAATTTTTGCCCAAAATTTGAGAATTTTTCATCGTTCTTACTGCCACACTGAGAAAAAAGCAGCACTTTGAATTTAAAATTGGATGTTTTTAAGCTAAAAGTGGCTGCATCTGAAAGTGTTATTCCTGGAATACTTTGAATTAAACACAATACGGCTAGATTAAATTAGGTCCACATTTACTTTCAAAGTTTGACTTTTGTTTTAATTATTTTACATTCAATTCTAATGGTGAACATTTTAAATATATGAAAATTTAAAAACAAAATAAAATCCGTTTAAAGTAAAATTGGACACTTTAATTATTCGAATGCTTTTTGGAAAGCAGAAGCGACACTTTAAATTCTCAGATGCTCAAATTCAAAAGCAAAATGATTACTTTTGCTTCAAATCTGCACTTTCAATTAAGAAATGTTATATTTGAAGATGAAAAAGGTCACGTTTGAATCTAACGATTGCACTTTAAAATCAAAAGTGAACACTTTTCAAATAGATATACTGTTAGGCATAGAACGAGATGCAGTTGTGCGTCCCTTAAAACCAGCGTGCGGTGTATAGTGTTTAACATTGATCGGTCGTGATATTTCTAAAGAAACTAAAGTTGTCTGATTAGTCAAGGCACAGATATTTATGTTCGACCACATTTTAGGGGTAACTCGAAGTGATTTGTGTGGCAAAAGTGATAAAATTATTAATAAATAGAAAACGATGGATCAAGATGCATTAAATAATCTTTTAGAAGCCGGTCAGATAACATTCGATACTACGAGTGACATTGCATAGGTGGTAGCGGAGAATGATCCTTTAATTGATGTTGATGTGCAACTGTTGAAAGACTTCAATTCAGAAATAATACATGCTGAATTGAAGCGTAAGTGAATATTCTGATCCGGTTTCTGTGGAGAATAAAAGCGAAAACTATATAATACGTTACCTGAAAATTTAGATGCTGCAATAACTTTTAGATGTCTTAAATATTTGAAGCGAGAGGATATTGCTGAAGCGATAAACCATATAGGACATCGAGCCGAATTCAGAGAAAAGCTTTTTGCATGGAAGAAATCTGAAGTATTCGATAGAATTGAGTTTGCGGCATTACCGAAAAATTACTTTGAATTTTACAGTGGGGGATAGATGAGGAAACGCTCAGCAATAAGTCGAAAGTTGTCGAATGGATGAATAAAATACAACATCATGAGTCTCCTAGCTCGTCTTTATCATTCTTCGTATGTGGCTCTCAAATACCGGTACAACATACTTTACGTTTACATTTCGGATCTATTTTAAAAGTTTCTATTTTATAGTCTATTTCAGCACTGTTAAATAGTTGTTCAAGAGGTAAAAACATAATTCAATTCTACAAGGAGAGCTCCAGCTTTACAAACAAGCAGAGAGACGAGCTCATTCAATTGATTTTGGAGGATATCGTTAGCAGATGTGAAACGCTCAAACCAGAAAGTTTTCCAATTATAGTTGAGCAAATAATTACTCTTTTTCCCAGTGAAAGGAATAGTTATGTAAGTTAAGGCTCAAGAAGAATATGCAGATTTTAAATAATTCTGTTTTGCGTTCTTCTAGTGCTATTATTATATACCTCGACAACCAAAAAAAAATCCAAGTGGAAAACTAAATCCAGAAAGCTGTGGAATTCTACCACAGTATCTACCGCCCAAAAGGAGCACGTGATAGTTGAAGCTTCGAAGTTAGTCGAAGTTGACGAAACAATTGCGCAATCAATGAAAGCGATTCTTAAAAGGGATACCAGCAATTGGGAAGAAATCATCGATAAATGGCAGAAAACATTTAGTTTACGCCAAAAGAATTTAAAGTGCCTTTCTCATGTTGATTTTTTAGAAAACTGGCCAAAATTTAAGGGCTCCAGGGCCCCGCAGTTGGTAAATTTGAAATTTTTCTCATCATTTTTTTAAGTACATTTTTTTCCATTGTGTTTTAAGGTTTGTCTTGATTTCGACATCATCTACCCTGGAAAGGGTTATCTTCTCAATTCAAAGTAGGATTGCTTCAAAAGTAAAATTATACATTACTACGAAGCGAAATTGAAAAATGCTCAATCAAGAGATTTACTTCTGCAAGCCAAGTCAGTAAACCAAATTAGTGAGTTCAATTTTTAAAATTTTGGTTATGTTTGTGAAGATTATAAAAACTTTTGTTAGATTCTGAGGACTACATACTAGCGGTGCTATTAAACTCAGTTCTAATACCATTAGCATGCTTTAAGAACACTGAAGGAGGCAAACTAAAAAAAGCTTCTATACACGATGCTAATGAAAGTTTTGTCCTAGAACTTTCATCCATCAACGACTATTCAAGGAAGGTTCAGGAGCTGGTCAACAAATATTATGAAAGCCAGTTAACACTGCAACCATTTATTATTACTGAAGGTAGTGCTGCTGGTAGTATCCATTCATTTTATGTTTATTTGGATAAGACTTTATACAAATTTGATTCCTTTACAGAAAGCCTAGATATTTGTTTTAAAATCTTTCAAGTTTTAAATTTGAAATATCCTAAAATTTGTGAAGGTCCTTGGGTTTTCATACAAAAATATTTTTACGAGATCGATACTCCTTTCGATATCAAAAGCTCAAGTCTCACTTCTTTGTTAAATTATATGCAAAAGAAGTAGTTTTCTATTTTCTTCAAAATGTACATATGTTTTAAATGTTCAAAAACATATCCAACAATTGATTTTCTCATTAAACATTTAAAGTGTGAGCATGTATTGTCTCAGAAAAATGTTCTCCAATGCATGCAAAATATTTGCAGGCAATTATTTTCTAATTTGTCAATAAAAGAATGGCGTCTAGCCCAATCGAAAGAGATCGGGATAAAAGAAGGAAGGAAGAGGCACTTGACGGGCGTGGAGCACCAGATCAGGGGTTCCAGACAGTGCTTACAAAAGGAGCGAAGAAAGCTGCAAAGAAACTCCTTCAAAAAAACCCAGAAAGTAAAGTTCGTACGGACGCCCAATTATAAAAAGGACCTGATGCAAAACAGGAGAGGCAGAAGCGCCGATGAAGACCCCGGCAGCAGGCACTGCTTGTAAAGCCCCAAGATGGCCGATCCAACGCGGAGGTACTGCAGGACATCAGGGGTAATGTAAGGCCTGAAGACGCCAATACTACCATTAAAGTAGTACGACCAACGCAGTCGGGCCACATACTGGTCGAATTCGGAGCAGAGGCCAGCAATAAAGATGCATTCTGTGACGCAGTAAAGAAAGTCCTCGGCAAAAGCGCAACTATAGCCCCACTCGAGCCGATGGCAACGATCGAAATACGAGACATAGACTGCGTGACGGATCTGGCCGAGATAGAAGAGGCCATCAAAAAGGAGTACTCTAACGTGGGAAGGATCAAAGCGAGACTGACACCAGAAAATAACAGGGGACAACGCATTGCCATAGTTGACTTGACTGAAAAGGACGACGGGCAATTCCTGAACAAGGGCAAAGTACGAATAGGGTGAGTTGTCTGTAGGATACGGCGAAGAGCAACGCCTCTTCAATGTTTCAAATGCCTTGGTTATGGTCACACCACACAAGTATGCAAAGGACCCGATTGGAGTTCCCTATGTTACAAATGCGGTGAAACGGGTCATAAATAAAAGAGTGTACGAAGGAGGCACACTGTATCCTTTGCAAGGATGCTAATCCAAAACTTGATTTTGGACACGTCTTGGGATCAGGAAAATGCCGGGTGTTCCAGGAAGCTTTAGCCAAGGCCAAATCAGAGCTTCGATGACCCGCATCCTGCAGCTAAGCCTACACCGCAGTTCAACCGCCTGAAATCTACTTGAGCAGTTTGCGAGGGACAGGAAAGCCGACTTCTTGCTGCTGAGTGAGCAACACCATAATAAAAGTCCTGCATTATGGTACTCTGATGAAACTGGTACTGCCGCTATCTGGGTTCGGAACAGTGACTTTCAAGCGGAGAGTTGTGGACGGGGGGATGGTTTCGTGTGGGTTCGGTGCTCAGGGATCACCTTTTTTAGTGTGTACCTAACGCCTAACGAATCGATATCATCTTTCAAAGCCAACCTTAATGCTTTGGAGGGCGCTGTCTCGAACGCAGAGGGCAAAGTGCTCGTTGGGGGCGACTTCAATGCTAAAGCAATCGAATGGGGCATGCCTCAGATGGATCCGCGGGGAAAACGAATCCTGGAAATGGCGGCCAGGACGGCCCTCGTCGTACTAAACTCCGGAAATACGCCAACTTTCCGCCGTATTGGCTGTAAGGGAATCATACCGGACGTGACGTGACATATCCCCTCGGAGTCCTTAGTACGGAGGATACACAACTGGAAAGTATTAGAAGACTACTCAGCCAGTGATCACCAGTGCATTCTGCTTGCGATAAGTGATGCTATCTCCCGACGTCCGTGCTCTCGGCCTTCTACAACTGGATGGAACATTGGAACAATGGACGTCGAGAGGTTCGTCAAGGTTCTCACAGCAGGTGAGCCGCTGCAGGGAGCTCCGGAAGGGACGGAAGAACTGGCAGCTCAAGACGTGGTGAACTCTACTATGTGCATAGTCACGACTACTTGCTGCGTTTCTATGCCCCGCTGAAGACCCCGGCACGGCAAGCCCCCAGTGTACTGGTGGTCTACTGAAATCGCTGAAAAGCGGAGGGAGTGTCACAAGCTTTGGCGTGAGGCTCAACGGGCGCGGAACCGTGACGAGGCATGCAACCAGGTGGCAGCATATAAGTCGGCCAGGAAATGCCTTTGCAAATTGATCAACAGTAGCAAGGCTCGCTGCTGGCAAGACCTAGTGGACAATGTGAACAAGGATCCGTGGGGCCTTGGCTACAAGCTGGTCATGGGGAAACTTGGTGCCCTACGGAAGCCTTGTATACATGACGCGGAAAAGATGGACGCGATAGTGCGGGGACTCTTCCCCGCCCACCCCGTCCGTGTTGACGCTGTCCATGGTGAAACAACTGTAGAGTGCCCACTCTTCACACAGCTGGAACTGGAGGAGGCAGTCCTCTCCTTGAAAGCGAAGAAGGCTCCAGGTCCAGATGGTGTTCCAGCTGAGGTGTTGCGGCTCGTCTATCACCATTGCCCTGACTTGCTGCTCAGCACATTCAACGCTTGCTTACGGAACGGGGTTTTCCTGGTACGATGGAAGGTGGCGAGGCTCGTGCTGATCAGCAAGGGGAAGGGAAATCCCGAATCGCCGTCTGCATACCGCCCGTTATGCATGCTACACACGGCTGGGAAAGTGCTAGAGAAACTCATCAAGGGAAGACTCACTGACGCGATTCGTGCTGCTGGGGACCTATCTCTTCGGCAGTATGTCTTTAGAGCAGGACGTTCTACCATTGATGCGATTGCAGAGGTGGTGAACGCGGTCCAAAAGGCAGAGGCATGTAGTCGCACCAAGCAACGGATCGTCCTGTTGGTGACACTCGACGTCAGGAATGCCTTCAACTCCGCTAGATGGGTGGATATTCTGGACACGCTGGAAAACTCTTTTCAAGTTCCAGAATATCTAATGCGGCTTTTGAGGAACTACCTTAAGGACCGAAACCTGCTCTACGACATGACACAGGGCCAACGAAGGATGGAAATTACATCGGGTGTTGCCCAGGGATCTATCCTTGGTCCGGACCTGCGGAACGTGTCTTACGACGGGCTACTGAGACTTGAGATGCCAAATGATTCACGCTTGGTTGGCTATGCGGATGATGTTGTGGCTCTGGTTGCCGGACGCACCGTTGAACAAGCGCAACTTAGGCTAGGTATGCTAATACGCCGGTCGAGGGACTGGATGACTGCTCGCGGGCTCAGTTTAGCACTGGAGAAAACCGAAGTGGTCATCTTGACAAAAAAGAGAATCCCTAGAGTAAGGATGATCAGTATTGGAGACATAAAAATCGAATCGAAGCCAGCGGTGAAGTACCTGGGGCTACTGATCGACTCGAAGATGAGTTTCTCTGAGCAAATCAGGGCAACTGCTGAGAAGGCTGCTTTGGGAATATCGGCCCTGAGTCGACTTATGGCCAACGTAGGGGGACCCAGCCCATCAAGAAGACGCCTCTTGATGAGTGCTGTAGGGTCAATGCTACTGTACGGAGCAGAGGTATGGGGCGACGCTCTCAGCAAGGAGGTATACCGAAAACGTTTGGCACGGGTACAGAGAAGAGGAGCACTGAGAATTACATCTTCGTATCCAACAGTCTCCGACTCGGCGGTGAGAGTGATCGCAGGCGTGATACCTGTCGCCCTCCTTGCTGGAGAGTGCCGCGCTATTTACCTGCGCCGAAACGAGGATGCGAGGGAGATTTTTGTCCGCGAGGAGAGACAACGCTCGCTCAACGATTGGCAGCAGTCTTGGAGGAATTGCACGAAGGGAAGGTGGAGTGCCCGCCTCATCCCGGATGTGAGACCGTGGCTAAATCGAAGGCATGGTGAGACTGACTTCTATCTGACCCAGCTTTTGAGCGGGCACGGGTGTTTTCAGTCCTACCTGCACAAGATCGGTAAGTCACGATCTCCCGATTGTCGGTTTTGCCCAGGAGAGGAGGACAATGCCTGTCACACATTTTTTGCGTGTACCAAATGGGCCAGGCTGCAAAGGAAACTCTACAGGAAGACGGGAGAGCTCACCCCGGATAATATAGTTGCGGTGATGCTCGAATCAGTTGACAAATGGAACCAGGTGGCACATTATGCTCGGGCAGTCCTAAAAGATAAAAGGGACTCGCAGCAGCCGGAGGTGCTGGGGCTGGGGGATCGCTCTTCTGGCATTTCCTCTTCCCCTCTCCCCTCCCGCTTGGAAAGGGACTCCCCAGCTTGAAGGCACCCCACGGCGTAACAAAACGAGACCTAGCTCGAAGTAATGTGTCAAACGGTTCCAGGCTAGGTTCTCAGATTGACAGGGGAGGTGTTTAGTGGGTAGTCCAAGGGTACCCTCCACGGGAATCCCACACTGCCAGACTCGGCGAGTTTAAATGCCTTCACCTCCCTACCACAAAAAAAATGCTAAACGATATTGCAGAGCATGTACAACAGTTAAAGATAAAATGAAAGTTGAAATCACAGAAAATGAAAATCTTTTACAAAATGAAAAAAAAAATACAATGAAGATTGTCGTATAAACAATTATCAAGAGACTGGCATTAAAAATGTTTGCATATTTAATTCTCTCGCGAGCTTTCACGTTACTGAAAATTTTTATTTTGATGTAATGCACGATATCTCAGAAAGCGTATGCATATATGACGTTTGTAATGTTTTATTAGGCTTAATTAATGACGGCATAATCTCTTCAGATATAATCAATAGCAGAAAGCAACTATTTCAATTTGGAAACATAAATTTTAAAATTCATCACAATGTCTTAAAATGGATAGGCTTAAATCTTATAACTTAAAAATTACTGCTTCCGAGATACACTGTTTTACACATTTTTGCCTCTTATGATTGGAGATCTGATACCAGTAGAAAAAGAACATTGGAAACTACTAACTTTGCTTATAGAAATAATAGATTCAGTATTTTAGCCTGATTTTACTACTGAAAGTATAGAAAGGTTAAGAGTCTTAATAGTAAAGCACCATGGATTGTATATTAAACTTTACGGATTTTTGAAGCCAAAACATCACTTTTTGATACACTACCCTTGAGCAATTCAAATGTGTGGTCCTCTAAGATATGTTTGGGGAATGCGTTTTGAGGGAAAGCATAAAAACATGAAAATATGTTTGAGTAATATAACGTCAAGGATGAATCCTTCATATACAGCGGCAATCAAAAGTGGTTTTTATTTTTCAAATTGTTTACTTAAATACAAAAATGGTTTTTCTGCACCTTTTACTAGTGAGGGTTTTGCAACTGTAAATTTGACAAAAGAAGAAATTTTTACAAAAATAATTACACATGAAAATGATATTAATTATTCATCTGTAAATATTTCAACATCAATAATATTTAAAGGAACCTATTACAAAGAAAATCATTACCTTATGTTTTTTTAAATCATGCAAAGTCTGAAGTTTACAAAGTTCGAAACTTTATTTATGAGAATGATAAGATATATATATACTGTGCTATCCCATAGAGGTAATAAACTTTGGCAGACACTTTCAAGCGTACGAAGTTGGGGAAAAAGTCAATTCACTAAAAATTATAGATATTTAGCCCAGTCATATTAGGGCTTTCACCTCGGAATGAAAGATAATAAGCTGCAAATTGGTATGAACCTTTGTTTTGTCATTCTAAATGTTGTCTCAAAAGTCACAATCGTTATCGTGTTCCCGTCTCAAGATATTCAAGGTCAAAGGTCACAAAAATCGGTTTTTCGCGAATATCTGGCTTCCTATCGGTTAAATGTGATTTGCATTTATTATAAAAGTTGTAGGCTATAAAATTCCCTACAACTTTTGTTTAAACTTTTTTTTCATACGACCAACCGTTTTGAAGGTAGAGCGCGAAGAGTGCACATCGTACAGTCATATACGGCCTAATGCAAGGTCAAGCGTGAGTTATGGTTATCAGTACGTTATAAAGTCAATTATTTACTTGGAAATTAAAATTATTAAACAATGCCTATTATTTATGTACTAACTATTAATTATTTATATTTAATTAAAGTAAGTAACTTGATTATTTATATATAATTATTCATATTTAACTATTTAAGAATATCGGGATCATATGTATTTTCTTCATCGGGATTACTTAGATACAGTGAAGCGTTGAGGCAAGCTTGTCCGTTGCACTGGCCGCAAGCTAAAGAACATTGTAGCCCTGATTTTCTGCATCCACAGCGGGAACCACAACCATTTTTGCAATTGCAAAATATTATTACGTTTAGTAGTTCGGCTGGTGCTGGAGGTAATAACGTTCGTATGGGCTCCAG